>WNWK01003238.1:2500-150000 GCA_009830355.1 Cherax destructor | reverse complement strand
TTTAAGGGCCATGGACGCTCACCTAGCCCTTGTTTAAGGGCCATGGACGCTCACCTAGCCCTTGTTTAAGGGCCATGGACGCTCACCTAGCCCTTGTTTAAGGGCCATGGACGCTCACCTAGCCCTTGTTTAAGGGCCATGGACGCTCACCTAGCCCTTGTTTAAGGTCCATTGACGCTCACCTAGCCCTTGTTTAAGGGCCATGGACGCTCACTAATGACCACCATGAAAATGTGTTTAACCAGGACAAATTTCAGCTACTCCATTATGGAAACAATGAAGAAACAAATAACAATGCATTCAAATAAGATCAACGTGTGTAGAACAATATAATTGAGCTGTGGGTAAGAATACCTGTGTACAGTACAGTACACCGTACAGTACGCTGTACACAGTATAGTACACCGTACACACACTACACTGTACACGATACAGTATAGTGTGTACAGTACAGTGTACACGGTACAGTACAGTGTACACGGTACAATACAGTGTACACGGTACAGTACAGTGTACACGATACAGTATAGTGTACATGGTACAGTACAGTGTACACGGTACAGTAGTGTACACAGTTCAGTATACTGTACACGAGTCCTTTTCCACATGTGTAATATATTAACCAGTTGGCAACACTGATCTTAGCTTCAAGAAACATAACAGTGGTACTATCTCAGCTACAATGACAGGCTGGATGACATGAAGATATAATGACAGGTTGGATGACATGAAGATATAATGAGAGGCTGGATGACATGAAGATATAATGAGAGGCTGGATGACATGAAGATATAGAGAGGCTGATGACATGAAGATATAATGAGGCTGGATGACATGAAGATATAATGACAGGCTGGATGACATGAAGATATAATGACAGGCTGGATGACATGAAGATATAATGACAGGCTGGATGACATGAAGATATAATGACAGGCTGGATGACATGAAGATATAATGACAGGCTGGATGACATGAAGATATAATGACAGGCTGGATGACATGAAGATATAATGACAGGCTGGATGACATGAAGATATAATGACAGGCTGGATGACATGAAGATATAATGACAGGCTGATGACATGAAGATAAGACAGCTGATAAATGAAGATATAATGACAGGCTGGATGACATGAAGATATAATGACAGGCTGGATGACATGAAGATATAATGACAGGCTGGATGACATGAAGATATAATGACAGGCTGGATGACATGAAGATATAATGACAGGCTGGATGACATGAAGATATAATGACAGGCTGGATGACATGAAGATATAATGACAGGCTGGATGACATGAAGATATAACATTAAAGATAGCAGACCATAGAACATTCTGTGTAAGACACTTACACTCATGAGCCAGACCAGTGGTCTGGCTCATGAGCCAGACCACTGGTCTGGCTCATCAAGCAGTGTCACCTGAGATGAAATTCTGGTCTCTGGTAGAGATGTGAGTAGGAAAACTCTGGAAAGAGGTCACAGGTAAAGAGGACAACACAGGTGTACTCACCCTCGATAGCCAAGATTGCTCGCAGCTCCCTGTTGAGCAGCTCAAACCGTCTCTCCAAGTTCTCCTCCTTCTCTCTGTACCACAAAGAAAAGAGGAAAAACTATTAATACGTCTACCTTTCTCTCTCCTCTCATATATATATATATATATATATATATATATATATATATATATATATATATATATATATATTTTAATATATATATGCAACAAAATTTATTTCTGTTGTACCTAGCTTGCTACAACATTACAACAACATATCTAGCTGAACAACATATCAAAAGTAGAGAAATAATGGTGATGGAATGTTATCTAAACTCCATAAATCTAATATGTCGTCTGACTCTTATTTCTTGTATTAAGTTCTCGTAATGACACGATTGCAAAACAAACCAGAGAGTCTCAAAACTCTAGACCGTCGAGTAAGCCACTGGGCCAGCTAGCTTCAATAAGATTCATCCAACTAGGTATATTTCTACACCATAGGAAGGTTAGCATAGGCACCACTGTGTTCACAAATGCAAGTTTGTGACGGTCTAGAGTTTTGAGTCTCTCTGACTGCGGGTTCGAACCCCACCCGTGGTATGGCTTGTATTAAGTTGTTCACATCAGGTTATATATGTGATCCGGCTCTACCCATTAGGTATTAAAAAACTCGATTTGGCTCTTTTACATTCTATCTACAATGTGTGTAATATGTACCGTAATTTGTCAAAATTCTTTTATTCACATTTTCTCGTTCGATATTAATATGGAGGTTAAGGCAACGTCAAGTGAACCGCTGCACGACGTTCAAGTGAACCGCTGCACGACGGTCAAGTGAACCGCTGCACGACGGTCAAGTGAACCGCTGCACGACGGTCAAGTGAACCGCTGCACGACGGTCAAGTGAACCGCTGCACGACGGTCAAGGAACCGCTGCACGACGGTCAGGAACCGCCGCACGACGGTCAAGTGAACCGCTGCACGACGGTCAAGTGAACCGCTGCACGACGGTCAAGTGAACCGCTGCACGACGGTCAAGTGAACCGCTGCACGACGGTCAAGTGAACCGCTGCACGACGGTCAAGTGAACCGCTGCACGACGGTCAAGTGAACCGCTGCACGACGGTCAGTGAACCGCTGCACGACGGTCAAGTGAACCGCTGCACGACGGTCAAGTGAACCGCTGCACGACGGTCAGGTGAACCGCTGCACGACGGTCAGGTGAACCGCTGCACGACGGTCAGTGAACCGCTGCACGACGGTCAGGTGAACCGCTGCACGACGGTCAGGTGAACCGCTGCACGACGGTCAGGTGAACCGCTGCACGACGGTCAGGTGAACCGCTGCACGACGGTCAGGTGAACCGCTGCACGACGGTCAGGTGAACCGCTGCACGACGGTCAGGTGAACCGCTGCACGACGGTCAGGTGAACCGCTGCACGACGGTCAGGTGAACCGCTGCACGACGGTCAGGTGAACCGCTGCACGACGGTCAGGTGAACCGCTGCACGACGGTCAGGTGAACCGCTGCACGACGGTCAGGTGAACCGCTGCACGACGGTCAGGTGAACCGCTGCACGACGGTCAGGTGAACCGCTGCACGACGGTCAGGTGAACCGCTGCACGACGGTCAGGTGAACCGCTGCACGACGGTCAGGTGAACCGCTGCACGACGGTCAGGTGAACCGCTGCACGACGGTCAGGTGAACCGCTGCACGACGGTCAGGTGAACCGCTGCACGACGGTCAGGTGAACCGCTGCACGACGGTCAGGTGAACCGCTGCACGACGGTCAGGTGAACCGCTGCACGACGGTCAGGTGAACCGCTGCACGACGTCAGTGAACCGCGACACGGTCAGGAACCGCTGCACGACGGTCAGGTGAACCGCTGCACGACGGTCAGGTGAACCGCTGCACGACGGTCAGGTGAACCGCTGCACGACGGTCAGGTGAACCGCTGCACGACGGTCAGGTGAACCGCTGCACGACGGTCAGGTGAACCGCTGCACGACGGTCAGGTGAACCGCTGCACGACGGTCAGGTGAACCGCTGCACGACGGTCAGGTGAACCGCTGCACGACGGTCAGGTGAACCGCTGCACGACGGTCAGGTGAACCGCTGCACGACGGTCAGGTGAACCGCTGCACGACGGTCAGGTGAACCGCTGCACGACGGTCAGGTGAACCGCTGCACGACGGTCAGGTGAACCGCTGCACGACGGTCAGGTGAACCGCTGCACGACGGTCAGGTGAACCGCTGCACGACGGTCAGGTGAACCGCTGCACGACGGTCAGGTGAACCGCTGCACGACGGTCAGGTGAACCGCTGCACGACGGTCAGGTGAACCGCTGCACGACGGTCAGGTGAACCGCTGCACGACGGTCAGGCGTGAACCGCTGCACGACGGTCAGGTGAACCGCTGCACGACGGTCAGGTGAACCGCTGCACGACGGTCAGGTGAACCGCTGCACGACGGTCAGGTGAACCGCTGCACGACGGTCAGGTGAACCGCTGCACGACGGTCAGGTGAACCGCTGCACGACGGTCAGGTGAACCGCTGCACGACGGTCAGGTGAACCGCCGCACGACGGTCAGGTGAACCGCTGCACGACGGTCAGGTGAACCGCTGCACGACGGTCAGGTGAACCGCTGCACGACGGTCAGGTGAACCGCTGCACGACGGGTCAGGTGAACCGCTGCACGACTGGTCAGGTGAACCGCTGCACGACGGTCGGGTGAACCGCTGCACGACGGTCAGGGTGAACCGCTGCACGACGGTCAGGTGAACCGCTGCACGACGGTCAGGAACCGCTGACGACGTCGTGAACCGCTGCACGACGGTCAGGTGAACCGCTGCACGACGGTCAGGTGAACCGCTGCACGACGGTCAGGTGAACCGCTGCACGACGGTCAGGTGAACCGCTGCACGACGGTCAGGTGAACCGCTGCACGACGGTCAGGTGAACCGCTGCACGACGGTCAGGTGAACCGCTGCACGACGGTCAGGTGAACCGCTGCACGACGGTCAGGTGAACCGCTGCACGACGGTCAGGTGAACCGCTGCACGACGGTCAGGTGAACCGCTGCACGACGGTCAGGTGAACCGCTGCACGACGGTCAGGTGAACCGCTGCACGACGGTCAGGTGAACCGCTGCACGACGGTCAGGTGAACCGCTGCACGACGGTCAGGTGAACCGCTGCACGACGGTCAGGTGAACCGCTGCACGACGGTCAGGTGAACCGCTGCACGACGGTCAGGTGAACCGCTGCACGACGGTCAGGTGAACCGCTGCACGACGGTCAGGTGAACCGCTGCACGACGGTCAGGTGAACCGCTGCACGACGGTCAGGTGAACCGCTGCACGACGGTCAGGTGAACCGCTGCACGACGGTCAGGTGAACCGCTGCACGACGGTCAGGTGAACCGCTGCACGACGGTCAGGTGAACCGCTGCACGACGGTCAGGTGAACCGCTGCACGACGGTCAGGTGAACCGCTGCACGACGGTCGGAGGGAACCGCTGCACGACGGTCAGGTGAACCGCTGCACGACGGTCAGGTGAACCGCTGCACGACGGTCAAGTGAACCGCTGCACGACGGTCAAGTGAAAGTTGTGCTTCGTGAAATATGAAGTATAGTGTTAATACAACCAGTGAACAACGAAGTGGCACGCTGATTGTATCGGCTGATTGTATCTGTGCATAATGTCACTTCGACTTTTACAACAAGAATACTATTAACGAGATTTAAGAAAGCCTAGTGAATGCTATCCACCAGCCGCCGTTCTCTTCGATCTAGTGAAGGTATATTTCAACTCCGCAAACAGTGCTCCTTATTGTTATAACTAAGACCATAATTTTTTAAAGGGGTGGACCGGTAAGCCAGCGGAAGGCCTCGGTCAGATGACCAGAAGCTCCAGTGGCGGGTCATCATATCACTAAGACCCGCGTCAGGAAATACTTGTCCTGTTTCCTGACAAAACTTACCTAACCTGTTCCTTGTGGCGACAACCTGTTAGGTTTTAAGGGAAGAGGAGAGGCTGTGATGTGTTCCCAGTCAAAACAAGTGACTTCCAGTGTACTACTGGGCTCTGTAGGAAGTGTGATGAGTTTTGCCGAGACTGTTCAGAGTAGGATTGAGTTTGCACAAGATTTGCAACATAGTAAATGAATTCTACCACCAGATTTCCAGCACTAATTTCCCATTAGGGAAATAGATACCCAGAGCCTTCAACTCTCCAGCCATGATATGGACCAAACTCCAGGCAAGCCGATAGATGTATCTAGAAAAATAGCGTTCTAGGCGGTTGCTAATTACCTTCAAAGAGAATGATGAACTACAAACTAGTGACCTGGTTACATGGTTACAAAAAAAAATACAATGACAAGATTTAATATATTGCCAAATACATGAAAGCTAAACTTAAAGACCATTTTGGAAAAGACAATGTAATTACTGCTGTCAACAAGGCCAATGTGGTGACACTAAAGGGCACAGCATCGAATATCCTTCATGAATTATATTAAACCCACAACTCTGAGGTTGTGGTAGAGAAACTAAAACTATAAAGAGCAGCTGCAGATCTCAACAAGAGTGGCATTAAGTACAGTGAACTATGTGCTGATACATATCCAAGTTGTGAGGACTTGTCCTCTTTGGAAAAAAAATAATAAAAAGTTTGCACCTGAGACCTTGCGCCTATTCCTGATAATATGTACCAAAACGAACGAAGGATATCGGATACACAGGTCAGGCTAATATGTCGGCTGCCAGACCTAGAGTTCAACTCGCACCCCTTCAAAGTGACCTCGCAGGGCAAAAGAATCATTACTTAGGATCTAAATTTATCACTGATGTTCTATACAATCTGGGATTCACTTTATCATACTCTTAAGTTGAAAGGTTTGAACATCCTGCAGCTAGAAGTCAGAGCACTGGTATTCCTGGCATCACATTTCCTCCAATATGTTGCTGATAATGCAGACCACAACATCGCCACTCTAGATGGCCAACCAAGCTGCCACCCCGCTCCAGAGCCACTGCTACAAGCAGTACGCTGCAACTGCCAAGTAAATTGCGATACCCGGAGATGGAGTTGCAGGAAGCATGGTCCAGAATGCTTAGTTGCTTGTTGATACTGCAGAGGAGTGAGTTGCATAATGTCATGTCATCTGTGGTCACCCAATTTAAGGACGACAATACTGAGTTTTGAGTAGATTCTATATGGTAGATTGATGCTGAGTGACATTCTGTACGTAACGTCACTAGTGCACTTGGTGTACGTGATCACGTGATCTTTAATAGCTATCTAACTTATCTACGCACATTACAAATATACGATATAAACATTACCTAAAAGCCCCGTTAACAAGTTTTCCAAGAATAATGATCTTATACAATACTGTAGTGATCAAGACTGTATAGGTGGGTGGGTAGCAGCGATAATTATAATATATATATATATATATATATATATATATATATATATATATATATATATATATATATATATATATATATATATATATATATATATATATATTGTGTGTGTGTGTACAGTTCATTCAAAAGTAATGTAAACAAAGGGTAAAGGATGGCAGGACAGGAAAGTCACCATGACGCAGCAATTATGTAACACTTGTAAGATACAGCTACCAGTTAAATACAGCATTTTTAGCTTAAGAATGTTATTTATCTTATTTTCTCTTTAATATGTTAGCAAAATATCCGTGTAGAAGTGCAGGTTAACAAGCAGTGATCACACCTTTGGTTTGAGAAGTCAATTGTATTCTTTATTTCTGTAATTAATAATATAAAATGGGAAAATAAGTGTCCCTCCAGTGGTTATAAATGCATGCAGATCTGACAACTTCCCACACCTTCCATCCTTCTCTGCTCTCAGTATGTCTAGCCAGTGTTGCATCCTGCAGTGTTGTCTAGCCAGGTGTACAGTGGGTATACCCGGTGTACTGGGTGTGCAATTCGGGGCAAGGATGTGCAACCTGTGGCAGGGAGGAAGTGTAGCCCAGGGCAGGGGATATCGGTAGCCAGGAGCAGGGTGGGCAACCCAGGGTAGGTAGTATGAGTAGCTAGGAGCATGAAAGTAGGGTTCACCGGCATGGATGATGGGAAGCCCGGGGCAGGGATGATGGGAAGGCCGGGGCATGGATGATGGGAAGCCCGGGGCAGGGATGATGGGAAGGCCGGGGCATGGATGATGGGAAGCCCGGGGCAGGGATGATGGGAAGCCCGGGGCAGGGATGATGGGAAGCCCGGGGCAGGGATGATGGGAAGCTCGGGGCAGGGATGATGGGAAGCCCGGGGCAGGGATGATGGGAAGCCCGGGGCAGGGATGATGGGAAGCCCGGGGCAGGGATGATGGGAAGCCTGGGGCAGGGATGATGGGAAGCCCGGGGCAGGGATGATGGAAAGCCCGGGGCAGGAATGATGGGAAGCCCGGGGCAGGGATGATGGGAAGCCCGGGGCAAGGATGATGGGAAACCCGGGGCAGGGATGATGGGAAGCCCGATGCAGGGAGGATGGGAAGCCCGGGGCAAGGATGATGGAAGCCCGGGGCAGGGATGATGGGAAGCCCGGGGCAGGGATGATGGGAAGCCCGGGGCAGGGATGATGGGAAGCCCGGGGCAAGGATGATGGGAAGCCCGGGGCAGGGATGATGGGAAGCCCGGGGCAGGGATGATGGGAAGCCCGGGGCAAGGATGATGGGAAGCCCGGGCTGGGATGATTGGAAGCCCGGGGCAGGGATGATGGGAAGCCCGATGCAAGGATGATGGGAAGCCCGGGGCAGGGATGATGAGAAACACTATGCAGGGAGGATGGGCAACACGGGGCAGAGAGGATGGGCAACACGGGGCAGGGAGGATGGGCAACACGGGGCAGGGAGGATGGGCAACATATGGCAGGGAGGATGGGCAACATATGGCAGGGAGGATGGGCAACATATGGCAGGGAGGATGGGCAACATATGGCAGGGAGGATGGGCAAAATATGGCAGGGAGGATGGGCAACACGGGGTAGGGAGGATGGGCAACACGGGGTAGGGAGGATGGGCAACACGGGGCAGGGAGGATGGGCAGGAAGGAACATTGAGGATGGGCAACACGGGGCAGGGAGGATGGGCAGGAAGGAACATTGAGGATGGGCAACACGGGGCAGGAGGATGGGCAGGAAGGAACACTGAGGATGGGCAACATGGGGCAGGGAGGATGGGCAGGAAGGAACACTGAGGATGGGCAATATGGGGCAGGGAGGATGGGCAGGAAGGAACTCTGAGGATGGGCAACATGGGGCAGGGTGGATGGGCAGGAAGGAACATTGAGGATGGGCAACACGGGGCAGGGAGGATGGGCAGGAAGGAACATTGAGGATGGACAACATGGGGCAGGGAGGATGGGCAGGAAGGAACACTGAGGATGGGCAACATGGGGCAGGGAGGATGGGCAGGAAGGAACACTGAGGATGGGCAACATGGGGCAGGGAGGATGGGCAGGAAGGAACACTGAGGATGGGCAACATGGGGCAGGGAGGATGGGCAGGAAGGAACACTGAGGATGGGCAACATGGGGCAGGGAGGATGGGCAGGAAGGAACACTGAGGATGGGCAGGCCGTGACTGGGGTCGCCAAAGCCTGCCATATACGCCAACGGCCCTGACGATATATCAAGATTCCTTTTTTGTGGGTGGGTGGGACGGGTGGATTAGCGTGGGCTGCTCCGGTGAACGCACCGCACACGGATTTCATGCCAGATATACTTTACAAGGAGATGAATAGAATTATCCCCCCTCTCCCCCCTCTTTTTTTTTCCCATGCCCAAACTATGATCATCTATCAGCGTAGGTAAGAAAGAAATCTCGGAGTGTTTGGATTACCTCTCATCTGCTAAACTTGTAAAGTTTTTGCAGTGGCGTTTGCACCGGCTGCCTTTTTTTTTTTTACGCTAGGATCAAGACACAAACTCCATTTTTCAGGATAGCGAGGGACCAAATAAATAAAAAAAATACCTTCGGGGAACGGCAAACAAAAGATTGTCTAAATACATTTGAGGCTTAATACCGTATTTCTGGTGCTGTGAAAATAACTGGTGGTGAGGCTGGCCCGGGGTGGGGTGAGAAGATTTTTTGGTTAGTGTCAAAAGCCGGAAGCTATAAATACAGTGCACACAACTGTAGTCAAACTTACCAGGTCTCGCTCACTTATGTTGCCCATCTAGTACACAAATTTCAATTCACAGTAACTCAGGTTTCCTGTTATATGGGTGGAATTTACTCAAGTGCGCGCACACACACACACACACACACACACACACACACACACACACACACACACACACACACACACACACACACACACACACACACACAAATTCATGCGTGCACATATATCTTTTGTGATTTCTTTCCCAAAAAGAGCAGTGGCCCCGGTTCCTGGGGACTCCAGAAATCTCTGGAGCGCCGAGGCCGACTTTGCGAGGTTGTTGTCGAAGATGTTAGGTGTTACAATGACCAGGTACCCAGAGCAAGGTGATGCACCTGACAAACTAGTTTACCTTATTAATAATGTTACCACCTCCCTCCCCCCCCCACCTGATGATCGCTAGCCCCACTCAGCTCACACACTGAGGTCCGGGGGTCGATCCCCGGTACAGCTGGAAACATGAGGACGTGTTTCCTTAAGGCACCTGCTTTCCCTGTTCACCTGTCAGTAAATTAGTTACCTGGGTGTTAATCGAATGGTGTGGGTCGCATCCTGGGACAAGGACCTAATTTGCCCGAAATGCTCGGCATAACAAGGGGCTTTTTATACAGTAGTATATCAATGATGTCAGCTAGGCCTGTATACCTTGTACATGTACTTGTAGAAATAAAGATTATTATTATTATTATTATTATTATTATTATTATTATTATTATTATTATTATTATTACATTAGAGGGAAAATAAGCAAACGAGGCCTAATAATACCATAAAAGATATTCGGATGAATTGCCAATTTAGACAGGGACGCAAATATATCACAAACACATTAGGAAGAACCTCAACGTTATTGGTTAGGAAGTGGAATGACTTAGATGCGGAGGACGGCGGATGTAAACACTGTGCATAAACATCCTCCAAGCGGATGTAAACACTGTGCATAAACATCCTCCAAGCGGATGTAAACACTGTGCATAAACATCCTCCAAGCGGATGTAAACACTGTGCATAAACATCCTCCAAGCGGATGTAAACACTGTGCATAAACATCCTCCAAGCGGATGTAAACACTGTGCATAAACATCCTCCAAGCGGATGTAAACACTGTGCATAAACATCCTCCAAGCGGATGTAAACACTGTGCATAAACATCCTCCAAGCGGATGTAAACACTGTGCATAAACATCCTCCAAGCGGATGTAAACACTGTGCATAAACATCCTCTTAAAGTGTATCGCAGAAAACAATATGATGTTCAACGAGGACAAATTCCAGTTACTCTGTCATGGAAAATTTGATGAAATAAAATATAGAACTGAGTATAAAGCTAGTTCTAATCACTCAACATAGCGAAACTTCAAGTGAAGGATTTAAGAGCGTCATTATCACAACCGCGATGATAATACACAAAAACCCGCACGTAGGAGTGAGAGAAAATTACCACGACGTTTCGGTCCGACTTTGACCATTTACAAGTCACAGTTGTGCCTTTGGTTCTCGCGAGGATAATGATTGGATGGATGATCAGAATGGAATATTGTTGTACACTAACAGCCTCTTTGAAAACTGGCGAAATTACAGACCTAAGAATGTACACACAGCTTTCACTACACGTGTAAGTTCAGTCAAACACCTAAATTGCTAGGAACGTTTGAAATCCCTTGATATGTATTCACTGGAATGAAGGAGAGAAAGATACATCACAATTTACATTTGGAAAATCCAAGATAGACTGGTCCCTAATACGCACACTGAAATCACTACCTACGTAAGCAAGAGGATCTGCAGACGATGCAAAATACCCTCAGTGAAATCTAGGGGTGCCCTGAGTACACTAAGAAGTAACACTAAGTGTAAGAGGTCCAAGACTTTTCAACAGACTCCCATCATACATAAGAATGTTACCAATAAATCATTTGTTGTCTTCAAGAAGAAGCTTGTTCATGACCAGCCAGGCTGTGGTTCTTACGTTGGAAACACACACACACACACACACACACACACACACACACACACACGCGAGAGAGAGAGAGGAGAGATTAAGGAAAATCGACCTGACGACACTGGATGACAGGAGAGATAGGGGGGATATGATAACGACATAAAATACTGAGGGGAATCGACAAGGTAGACAGAGAGTTGTCAGGAAGTGGAATAGTCTGGGAAGTGATGTAGTGGAGGCAGGATCCATACATAGCTTTAAGAAGAGGTATGATAAAGGTCATGGAGCAGGGAGTGAGACCTAGTAGCACCAGTGAAGAGGCGGGGTCAGCAGCTGTGACTCGACCCCTACAACCACAACTAGGTGAGTACATAGATGAAGGTGATCATAACTAAGTCGTCACCAGACAAGGACATAACTGTACTGAAAAACGTCTACCATAATGGATAATGTTGCAACAGCCTTCCAATATATGGCCGAGACAATACTGACATATTAACAGCATATATTAAGACCTAAACTGAAACATTTCTAGTTGAAATACTGTGTCTGAAATAGTAGGTTCACAGACCAGTGACAAAATGTATTCCAGAATTATATTCACGGGGAAGATGGATGAATGGTTCAGAGAACCATAAGTTGATGAAGTAGACACTTGTGCAACACTTGGATATCTTTATGGAAACGTTTCGCCACACACTGCTTCATCAATCCAATACAAAGAAGAATGGTTGACTGATTACCTCAGGGACTGATTACCTTAAACTCCTTCTGACCTTCATCATTCTTCTTTGTATTGGACTGATGAATCCACTGTGTGGCGAAACGTTTCCACAATAAAGATATCCAAGTGTTGCACTTGTGTCTAATTTATCACGGAAAAGCGCTAAGTCCATAAGGGTCATACACAATATGCATTACGCCAGTGCTCGGCTACGCAGCACCACTGTGGAACCCTCAGCCTAATAGAACATCCATATAAACTCAAGAAAATCCAAAGGTTTGCAACCTATGCGGTCTCCGAGCTGACGAGAAATGTCTTACGAGGAAATACTGAAGGAAGTGAATACCATATCACTGGAGGAGTGAAGGGCGGAGATATGATCACAACGTGCACGATACTGAGTCACTGACGGAGTAAACACAGGGGAACACAGCAGTAAGACGAACACCATGGTGAACAATAACACCATGTAAATACCAGATGAACACCAAGGTTCGTAAACTGTTTCTCAGTGTTATGGAAGTGAACAAGTGAACTGAGCCAGCTGAGATATAGATCTTCCCTCTCCCTATCCCCCCCCCGGTTCAAAAATTCCCCCACCAACCCTTCCCTTCACTATGGCACTACCCCCTCCCAAGACAAAGTCCACCACTCCCCCTTTCTCTTGGCCATACCACCCCCACCTCGGTACGTCCCCCACCATGGTACGAAGTGTTCCCCCAGCCCCTGCCCCAGCCCCTGCCCCAGCCCCTGCCCCTGCAGCTAGCAGGCTATGAGGCAGGAGGTGTGATGTGTAGACGAACATGAAAACTGTTTTATACTAATGGCCGGGCTAATGAAAATGCTGGAGGAGAGGAGGGGGCAGGAGCGTGGTAATCCCTAAATACCTCAGCTTCCCGCACCCACTTTCCCCACACACACACACACACACACACACACACACACACACACACACACACACACACACACACACACACACACACACACACGTACACTAACTAACTAACGCCCCGATGGCATGGTGGCTAGCGCTCTTGCTTCACGCACGGGCCCTCACGGAGGGCCCGGGTTCAATTCCCAGCGGGGCCGAAACATTTCGAAGTGTTTCGTTACACACACACACACACACACACACACACACACACACACACACACACACACACACACACATACAACAGGCCTAGTGTCTAATCGACATGTGCCTAGGACAAAATGGTAACTAACACACACATACACACACACACACTTACACACGTCACCAGACAAGGACATAACTGTACTGAAAAACGTCTACCATAATGGATAATGTTGCAACAGCCTTCCAATATATGGCCGAGACAATACTGACATATTAACAGCATATATTAAGACATGGGGAGAGCAAAGTTACTAGTTATGGGTGATTTCAATCACAAAGAGATTGATTGGGAAAACCTAGAGCCCCATGGGGGTCCTGAATCATGGAGAGCCAAGATGATGGATGTGGTACTGGAAAACCTCATGCATCAACATGTTAGAACACTACCAGAGAGAGGTGGGGATGATCCAGCAAGACTGGACCTAGTATTCACCTTGAGTAGTTCGGACATCGAGGATATCACATATGAAAGGCCCCTTGGAGCTAGTGATCATTTGGTTCTGTGTTTTGATTATATAGTTGAGCTACAAGTGGAGAGGGGAGCAGGAATAGGAAGGAGAAACGAAACTACAAAAGGGGGACTACACAGGCATGAGGAACTTCCTACAAGACGTTCAGTGGGAGAGAGATTGGCAGGAAAACCAGTAAAAGAAATGATGGAATATGTGACAACCAAATGCAAAGAGGCAGAGGAGAGGTTTGTCCCCAAGGGAAACAGAAGTAATGGGAAGACCAGAACGAGTCCTTGGTTCAGCCAGAGGTGTAAGGAGGCAAAAAGTAAGTGTAATAGAGAATGGAAAAAGTACAGAAGACAAAGGACCCAGGAAAATAAAGAGATTAGCCGAAGAGCCAGAAACGAATATGCACAGGTAAGAAGGGGGGCTCAGCGACAATATGAAAATGATATAGCATCAAAAGTCAAGTCTGACCCGAAGCTGTTGTATAGCCACATCAGGAGGAAAACAACAGTCAAGGACCAGGTAATCAGGCTGAGAAAGGAAGGTGGGGAGTTCACAATAAACGACCAAGAGGTATGTGAGGAGCTCAACATGAGATTTAAAGAAGTATTTACACAGGAGACAGGAAGGACTCCAGGAATTCAGAATAGGGAGGTATACCAACAAGTGCTGGATGAAATACACACAACCGAGGAGGAGGTGAAGAAGCTGCTATGTGAACTCGATACCTCAAAAGCGGTGGGACCGGACAACATTTCTCCGTGGGTCCTTAGAGAGGGAGCAGAGATGTTGTGTGTGCCACTAACACAAATCTTCAACACATCCATTGAAACTGGGCAACTACCTGAGGCGTGGAAGATGGCAAATGTAGTCCCAATTTTTAAGAAAGGAGACAGACACGAGGCATTAAACTACAGACCTGTGTCACTGACGTGTATAGTATGCAAAGTCATGGAGAAGATCATCAGGAGGAGAGTGGTGGAGCACCTAGAAAGACACAAGCTTATAAACGACAACCAGCACGGTTTCAGGGAAGGAAAATCCTGTGTCACAAACCTACTGGAGTTTTATGACAAGGTAACAGAAGTAAGACACGAGAGGAGGGTGGATAGACTGCATTTTTTGGACTGCAAGAAGGCGTTCGACACAGTTCCTCACAAGAGATTAATGCAAAAGCTAGAGGATCAGGCACACGTAACAGGAAAAGCACTGCAATGGATCAGAGAATATCTGACAGGAGGCAACAACGAGTCATGGTACGTGACGAGATGTCAGAGTGGGCACCTGTGACGAGTGGAGTTCCACAAGGGTCAGTCCTAGGACCTGTACTGTTTTTGGTATATGTGAATGACATAACGGAAGGGTAGACTCAGAAGTGTCACTATTTGCAGATGATGTGAAGTTAATGAGAAGAATCAAATCAATCGAGGATCAGGCAGGACTACAAAGAGACCTGGACAGGCTGCAAGCCTGGTCCAGTAAGTGGCTCCTTGAATTTAACCCTGCCAAATGTAAAGTCATGAATATCGGGGAAGGGCAAAGAAGACCGCAGACAGAGTATAGTCTAGGTGGCCAAAGACTGCAAACCTCACTCAAAGAAAAGATCTTGGGGTGAGTATAATACCGAGCACATCTCCTGAGGCACACATCAATCAGATAACTGCTGCAGCATACGGGCGGCTGGCAAACCTAAGAATAGCGTTCCAATACCTCACTAAGGAATCATTCAAGACTCTGTATACCATATACGTCAGGCCCATACTGGAGTATGCAGCACCAGTTTGGAACCCACACCTGGTCAAGCACGTCAAGAAATTAGAGAAAGTGCAAAGGTTTGCAACAAGACTAGTCCCAGAGCTAAGGGGATTGTCCTACGAAGAAAGGTTAAGGGAAATCGGCCTGACGACACTAGAGGACAGGAGGGTTAGGGGAGACATGATAACGACATATAAAATACTGCGAGGAATAGATAAGGTGGACAGAGACAAGATGTTCCAGAGAGGGGACACAGAAACAAGGGGTCACAATTGGAAGTTGAAGACTCCTATGAGTCAAAGGGATGTTAGGAAGTATTTCTTCAGTCATAGAGTTGTCAGGAAGTGGAATAGCTTAGAAAGCGACATAGTGGAGGCAGGAACCATACATAGTTTTAAGACTAGGTTTGATAAAGCTCGTGGAGCAGGGAGAGAGAGAGAGAGGACCTAGTAGCAATCAGTGAAGAGGCGGGGCCAGGAGCTATGACTCGACCCCTGCAACCACAAATAGGTGAGTACAAATAGGTGAGTACACGTGCGCGCACGCTCGCTCTGGTAGCGACCAGTGAAGAGGCGGGGCCATGAGCTATGATTCGACACCTGCAACCACAATTACGTGAGTACACACACACAACAGGCCAAGTGCTTATGGACAACTACCTTTGACGACTAGTAACTACTACTACCACCACCTCTACTACTACTACTACTACTACCACCACCACTACTACTTCCACCTCTACTACTACTACCACCACCACTACTACTTCCACCTCTACTACTACTACCACCACCACTATTACTACTACCACCACCACCACCACTATTACTACTACCACCACCACCACTATTACTACTACCACCACCACCACTATTACTACTACTACCACCACCACTACTACCACCACCACTATTACTACTACTACAACCACCACTATTACTACTACTACTACCACCATCACTATTACTACTACTACCACCACTATTACTACTACTACTACTACCACCACTATTACTACTACTACTACTACCACCACTATTACTACTACTACTACCACCACCACTATTACTACCACCACCACTATTACTACTACTACTACCACCATCACTATTACTACTACTACTACTACTACCATCACTATTACTACTACTACTACTACCACCACCACTATTACTACTACTACTACTACCACCACCACTATTACTACTACTACTACTACTACCATCACTATTACTACTACTACTACTCCACCACCATTACTACTACTACTACTACCACCACCACTATTACTACTACTACCACCACCACTATTACTACTACTACCACCACCACTATTACTACTACTACTACTACTACCACCACTACTACTACTACTACCACCACCACTATTACTACTACTACTACTACCACCACTATTACTACTACTACTACTACCACCACCACTATTACTACTACTACTACTACTACTACCACCACCACCACTATTACTACTACTACTACTACTACCACCACCACTATTACTACTACTACTACTACTACTACCACCACCACTATTACTACTACTACCACCACTATTACTACTACTACTACTACTACTACTACCACCACCACTATTACTACTACTACCACCACCACTATTACTACTACTACTACTACTACCACCACCACTATTACTACTCTACTACTACTACCACCACCACTATTACTACTACTACTACTACTACCACCACCACCACTATTACTACTACTACTACTACTACCACCACCACTATTACTACTACCACCACCACCACTATTACTACTACTACTATTACTACCACCACCACTATTACTACTACTACCACCACTATTATTACTACTACTACTACTACTACCACCACCACCACTATTACTACTACTACTACTACCACCACCACTATTACTACTACTACTACCACCACCACCACTATTACTACTACTACTACTACCACCACCACTATTACTACTACTACTACTACCACCACCACTATTATTACTACTACTACTACTACCACCACCACCACTATTACTACTACTACCACCACCACCACTATTACTACTACTACTACCACCACTATTACTACTACTACCACCACCACCACTATTACTACTACTACCACCACCACTATTACTACTACTACCACCACCACTATTACTACTACTACCACCACCACTATTACTACTACTACCACCACCACCACTATTACTACTACCACCACCACCACTATTACTACTACTACCACCACCACTATTACTACTACTACCACCACTATTACTACTACTACCACCACCACCACTATTACTACTACTACTCACCACCACCACTATTACTACTACTACTACTACCACCACCACTATTACTACTACTACTACTACCACCACCACTATTACTACTACTACTACTACCACCACCACTATTACTACTACTACTACTACCACCACCACTATTACTACTACTACTACTACCACCACCACTATTACTACTACTACTACTACCACCACCACTATTACTACTACTACTACCACCACCACCACTATTACTACTACTACTACCACTACCACTATTACTACTACTACTACAACCACTATTACTACTACTACTACCACACACACACACACGACCCAGAAGAAGCCAGGAAAGTCTTAAAAACAAAAACACTTAGATCAACCAAAGATGTAGAGATGAAAAAAATGAAGAACACAAGAGCTTGAATAAAACAGAGAACGGAGAAGTGAGCAAAAGAGACAGAAACGAATATGCAAGAGTGAGGAGAGAGAGAGACGACTCAGCGACAATTCAAGAATTACATAGCAGGAAAAGCCAAGACTGAGCCAAAACTACCTGACAGCCACATCAGAAGAAAGACAACAGTAAAAGACTAGGTAAGGCGACTCAGGAAGGAAGGAGGAGAGCTCACAATTTAGAACGGTTTGAAGCATTTTCTAGCATACTTCAGTTTTTAGATAAAATATGTAAATTATCAAAATTTTAAAAGAAACTGCTGCTACATTTGCATTTTACTGGAAAAGTAAACCAAATAATATTTTATTTCAAGTAGTAAACCTAAACCGTTTTTGTAATGATTTACATGAATATTTTGGCTAAAAATTGACGCGTAACGGCAAGAAAGTCTTATTAAGTGTTGAATAAACTGTTTAAAGAAGAATTCTTGGTGGAAACCTGTGCAATACGACAGAGTTTAGAAAAAAGGGTGCACCAACTGGTGCTGGAGAAGCTACACACAACAGGGGAACAATTAAAAACAACTATTTTGTGAGCTGGATACATCAAGGCGACAGTAGGTGAGAAGCTGTCACCATGGATTCTGAGAGAGGGAGCGGAGGCACTGTTACAACCACTGGCTACCATCTGCAAGAAGTTAATGCACACTGGACTAATGCCAGATATCTGGAAAACAGTAGAGAGAGAGAAATCACTCAGGAAGCACTTCTTCAGCCTCAGGGTGGTCAGCAAGTGGAATAACCTTGAAGATATGGAGGCAGGAAGCAGGTACGACAGGGCCCACGAGGCTAGGAGTAAATCTGGCAAGTGGCAGAGTGAGAGGGGTCAGGAGCTAAGATTCGACCCCTGCAATCACAATTACACACACACACACACACACACACACACACACACACACACACACACACAAAACCAATCGCCAGAGGCACATATAAACGACCTTGGCGAATGGTCAAGTACGCAAGAATGAGAATAACATTAAGGAATGTAAATGAGCAAGACTACACAACACTACACACACCATGTGTCACCAGTCCATGTCTCACCAGTCCACCATGTGTCCCCAGTCCATATGTCCCAGTCCATGTGTCACCAGTCCATGTGTCACCAGTCCATGTGTCACCAGTCCATATGTCACTCACGCCAAAATAAAACAAGAAAATGGAAAATGACCAAAGATTTGCCATAAAGCTGAACGGGAAAGACTGAAAGAAGTGGAGTCCACGAGGCTACAAGAATGAGACATGATCATGACCTACCAGATATATATACAAGACCAATACAACGTTATATTTTGTATCATACAACCTAAAATAAGATGGCGCACGCGCGCACACATTATTATACTCATTTGATTATTATTTTGATTATTATTTTTTTTTATTCAGTGGAAGAGCTAAACCTATACACAATTACTGTCTGGGGAATGGTAAATAATCAGGTTTGATCCGAGGTAAGAGAGAGAAGGCAGTTCTAACTCTTTGGATCAAAAACCCTTCAGAGTCTTGAAGGGACCTCGACCATGAAGATTGTATAATGTTGCAACAGCAAGGCCCAGGGTTCGATTCCCTGGCACAGAGAAACATTATGGGCACGATGCATTATACCCCAGCTGCCCCTTGCCCACACAGCAGCAAAAATAGATACTGTGTGTTAGCCAACTGCTGTGGGTCACAGCTAGGAAAAACTGTGCAAGACACTCCAGTATTGCTGGAACGTTATAGCCAGTGTAACAGAGCACTCCAGTATTGCTGGAACGTTATAGCCAGTGTAACAGAACACTCCAGTACTGCTGGAACATTATAGCCAGTGTAACAGAGCACTCCAGTACTGCTGGAATGTTATATCCAGTGTAACAGAACACTCCAGTACTGCTGGAATGTTATATCCAGTGTAACAGAACACTCCAGTACTGCTGGAATGTTATATCCAGTGTAACAGAACACTCCAGTACTGCTGGAATGTTATATCCAGTGTAACAGAACACTCCAGTACTGCTGGAATGTTATATCCAGTGTAACAGAACACTCCAGTACTGCTGGAATGTTATATCCAGTGTAACAGAACACTCCAGTACTGCTGGAATGTTATATCCAGTGTAACAGAACACTCCAGTACTGCTGGAACGTTATATCCAGTGTAACAGAACACTCCAGTACTGCTGGAATGTTATATCCAGTGTAACAGAGCACTCCAGTACTGCTGGAATGTTATATCCAGTGTAACAGAACACTCCAGTACTGCTGGAATGTTATATCCAGTGTAACAGAACACTCCAGTACTGCTGGAATGTTATATCCAGTGTAACAGAACACTCCAGTACTGCTGGAATGTTATATCCAGTGTAACAGAACACTCCAGTACTGCTGGAATGTTATATCAAGTGTAACAGAACACTCCAGTACAGCTGGAATGTTATATCCAGTGTAACAGAACACTCCAGTACTGCTGGAATGTTATAACCAGTGTAACAGAACACTCCAGTACTGCTGGAATGTTATATCCAGTGTAACAGAACACTCCAGTACTGCTGGAATGTTATATCCAGTGTAACAGAACACTCCAGTACTGCTGGAATGTTATATCCAGTGTAACAGAACACTCCAGTACTGCTTGAACGTTATATCCGGTGTAATAGAACACTCCAGTACTGCTGGAACGTTATATCCAGTGTAACAGAACACTCCAGTACTGCTGGAATGTTATATCCAGTGTAACAGAACACTCCAGTACTGCTGGAATGTTATATCCGGTGTAATAGAACACTCCAGTACTGCAGGAACGTTATATCCAGTGTAACAGAACACTCCAGTACTGCTGGAATGTTATATCCGGTGTAATAGAACACTTCACTACTGCTGGAATGTTCTATCCAGTGTAATAGAACATTCCAGTGTTGAATAAAGTGTACCTAATAATGTTAATTAAAAAATAAATGAAAACTTGAATAGTAAGGAGATAGAACACAGAGAAATGACATCCTTTAAGGTGAAACAATACACAGTTTCACTACAAGGTACTCTGTATCAAGACTGTATCTGGAAAATGCAAAGAGAGAGTAAAAGAGCCAGTAAGAGAGCGTGAGAGAGGTTGGATTTAAGTGGGACTTGCACATGAGTTAATAGATTTATCAGAGATTATTGTTAGAGTAGCACTGAAAGTGGGTTGGGTTTGTGAAGGACCTGCCCAGTATGGGCCAACACGCCTACTGTTCCTCCTTGCTTAGGTTGTCTTATGTTCTTATGAGGGCCAGGCAGAGAGCGTGAGAGCCAGGCAGAGAGCGTGAGAGCCAGGCAGAGGCGTGAGAGCCAGGCAGAGAGCGTGAGAGAGCCAGGCAGAGAGCGTGAGAGAGCCAGGCAGAGGCGTAGAGAGCCAGGCAGAGAGCGTGAGAGCCAGGCAGAGAGCGTGAGAGAGCCAGGCAGAGAGCGTGAGAGAGCCAGGCAGAGAGCGTGAGAGAGCCAGGCAGAGAGCGTGAGAGAGCCAGGCAGAGAGCGTGAGAGAGCCAGGCAGAGAGCGTGAGAGAGCCAGGCAGAGAGCGTGAGAGAGCCAGGCAGAGAGCGTGAGAGAGCCAGGCAGAGAGCGTGAGAGAGCCAGGCAGAGAGCGTGAGAGAGCCAGGCAGAGAGCGTGAGAGAGCCAGGGCAGAGAGCGTGAGAGAGCCAGGCAGAGAGCGTGAGAGAGCCAGGCAGAGAGCGTGAGAGCCAGGCAGAGAGCGTGAGAGCCAGGCAAGAGCGTGAGAGAGCCAGGCAGAGAGCGTGAGAGAGCCAGGCAGAGAGCGTGAGAGCCAGGCAGAGAGCGTGAGAGAGCCAGGCAGAGAGCGTGAGAGAGCCAGGCAGAGAGCGTGAGAGAGCCAGGCAGAGAGCGTGAGAGAGCCAGGCAGAGAGCGTGAGAGAGCCAGGAAAAGAGCGTGAGAGCCAGGAAGAAAGCAGGAGAGGAAAGAGCTCTGAGGCGGGAGGGAGATTAGAGAGCGGGAAGGATAACCACTGCAGCAATTAACATACTTCTTATCCTGCCCTATCCAGGCAACGCCTAATTGATAAGTCATGTCACACCATGTTTATCTCTTGCTTCACCCACCTCTCTCTCTCTCTCTATCTCTATCTCTCTCTCTCTCTCTCTCTCTCTCTCACACACACACACACACACACGGACGAGGACCAGGCAGAACTCAAGGGATCTGGACAGCCTGCAAGCCTGGTCCAGCAACTGCTCCTGGAGTTCAACCCCACCAAGTGCAAAGTCATGAAGATTGGGGAAGGGCAAAGAAGACCGCAGACGGAGTACAGCCTAGGGGCCAGAGACTGCAAACCTCAATCAAGGAAAAGATCTTGGGGTGAGTATAACACCAGACACATCTCCTGAGGCGCACATCAACCAAATAACTGCTGCAGCATATGGGCGCCTAGCAAACCTAAGAACAGCATTCCGACATCTTAATAAAGAATCGTTCAGGACCCTGTACACTGTGTACGTTAGCCCATATTGGAGTATGCAGCACCAGTTTGGAACCCACACCTAGCCAAGCATGTGAAGAAGCTCGAGAAAGTGCAAGGTTTGCAACAAGACTAGTCCCGGAGCTAAGGGGTATGTCCTACGAGGAGGTTAAGGAAATCGACCTGACGACACTGGAGGACAGGAGAGATAGGGAGACATGATAACAACATATAAGATACTGAGAGGAATTGACAAAGTGGACAGAGACAGAATGTTCCAGAGATGGGACACAACAACAAGGGGACACAGATGGAAGTTGAAGACTCAGATGAATCACAGAGATGTTAGGAAGTATTTCTTCAGTCACAGAGTTGTCGGGAAGTGGAATAGTTTAGGAAGCGATGTAGTGGAGGCAGGCTCTATACATAGCTTTAAGCAGAGGTATGATAAAGCTCATGGCGCAGGGAGAGTGACCCAGTAGCGGCCAGTGAAGAGGCGGGGCCAGGAGCTTTGACTCGACCCCTGCAACCACAACTAGGTGAGCACAACTAGGTGAGCACACACACACACACACACACACACACACACACACACACACAGGCCAAGTGTCTCAGCGACAAGTGCCTATGACAAATGCTAACACTTTGTAGCCACAATACGAGCTTAGACTACCTCTGTGCACACTACACTCACAACTGTTTTCACAACACAGTCAACGACCTGGACCAGAGTACACTGATGACACGGTTCAAACTGTCAGTGAACGAGAACAGACCTGGACCAGAGTACTAAACTTGTCACACAATGAACGATTACAGACAGAACTAGACCAGAGTACACTGATGACAGTTAAAGGCACAGAAACATAACAAAGCAATGAGCAGGAACACCGAAGATTTGAAAAAACCAGGGACCTACATAATACACTAGGTAACAAACCACGAACGAGTGGAGTTTGAACCCAGTTAGAAGATATAATGATTGTTATTTTTATCAATGGCGGTGTTAGAGGGGGGGGGGGGCAAGTATGAACCTCATTACAACCAAAAATTTAAGTAAGGTAATAAAGAAAAAAATTAATATTGGATAAGAATAAAAGTGTACATAATTACTATATAATACTGACAAGATAAAGAATTAAGACACATGTGCAACATTTGGGTATCTTTATTGTAGACGTTTCGCCCTCCAGTGGCTTTATCAATACAAGGACATAATGTGAAGAATGTAGAACTATATACAAAAGATGAGGTAATCAGTCCCTGAGCCTTGGAGTTGAAGACTACGGTAGTCCTGAAGACTACGGTAGTCCTGAAGACTACGGTAGTCCTGAAGACTACGGTAGTCCTGAAGACTACGGTAGTCCTGAAGACTACGGTAGTCCTGAAGACTACGGTAGTCCTGAAGACTACGGTAGTCCTGAAGACTACGGTAGTCCTGAAGACTACGGTAGTCCTGAAGACTACGGTAGTCCTGAAGACTACGGTAGTCCTGAAGACTACGGTAGTCCTGAAGACTACGGTGCTCTTCAACTCCAAGACTGGGGGACTGATTACCTCATCTTTTGTATATAGTTCTATATTCTTCTCATTATGTCCTTGTATTGATAGTCACTGGAGGGCGAAACGTCTACAAATAAAGATACCCAGATATTGCACGTGTCTAATTCTTCAAAAATAAAAAATACATGTATTGATCTTGGAAACCCCCAGTTAAAAAAATAGTAAGCACTGGCCTGGAGTTTTAAGACATTATGGGTTCAATCCCCACCCGTTCCGTGGTTTGTTTGCAATCGTGTTATTATGATTCCATGAGTCATGATGACAGCTACACCAGCAAGAAGCTCACTGCATCACAGATGACAAAACAACCTGCGTGATCAAAATTCTAGAGGCGGGCGCAGGAACCACGGCGCGACCAATGCAAAACTAGCTGGGTAACTACAGCTGGGTGAATACAGTACCACTTGCAGTCAGTGCCACCCTTGCACGCTGGCATACAGTGCCACCCTTGCACGCTGGCATACAGTGCCACCCTTGCACGCTGGCATACAGTGCCACCCTTGCACGCTGGCATACAGTGCCACCCTTGCACGCTGGCATACAGTGCCACCCTTGCACGCTGGCATACAGTGCCACCCTTGCACGCTGGCATACAGTGCCACCCTTGCACGCTGGCATACAGTGCCACTCTTGCACTCTGGAATACAGTGCCACTCTTGCACTCTGGAATACAGTGCCACTCTTGTACGCTGGCATCCACAACTAAACAGTGTTTCAAGTAATAGCTGTAACACACTGGCAGTGCTATCTATCTACCACTCAACCGACTAGCAGGAACACCAACAAACACGCACCCAAGAACACAACCACAAAAACAAACACAATCCCAAGAACACAACCACAAAAACAAACACGCACCCAAGAAGACAATCACAAAAACAACGAAAACAACTACAAAAACAACGAAAACAACCACAAAAACAACGAAAATAACCACAAAAGTAACAAGAAGAAAAAAATCACAAGACCCAGCAGGAAGCTGTAGCCACAAAAACAATTATAAGAAAAACAATGAAGACAGCAAGCTGACAGACTTGCTCAGCACACGCAACGTGGCTATAAACGCACTCAAACACCACACAAAACTTGACCACATACACATGAAAGGTTTTACTTAAAATTCATTTAAAAAAGAATCCAAACTCAAATTAAATGGTCTCTATTTTTTCCGCTTGTTTGCTAGTGTACTCACCTATTTGTGGTTGCAGGGGTCGAGTCATAGCTCCTGGCCCCGCCTCTTCACTGATTGCTACTAGGTCCTCTCTCTCCCTGCTCCATGAGCTTTATCAAACCTAGTCTTAAAACTATGTATGGTTCCTGCCTCCACTATGTCGCTTTCTAAGCTATTCCACTTCCTGACAACTCTATGACTGAAGAAATACTTCCTAACATCCCTTTGACTCATAGGAGTCTTCAACTTCCAATTATGACCCCTTGTTTCTTGTGTGTGTGTGTGTGCGTGTGTGTGTGTGTGTACAGAATTGTACTCACCAAAGTGTACTTGCGGGGGTCTAGTCTCGGCTCCAAGCCCCACCTCATAAATTATAATCGACGCTGTAATTGGTTGCTGACATCTTGAACTCTGTAGCACCTACTCGTCAAACTGTGTATGTGGTTTGTCTCCACTACTTCCTCACCCAGCTTGTTCCACTTATCTACCATCCTGACACTCTAGACACATTCCCTTACATACCTGTGGTTCATCTGTCTTTTTAACTTCCATTTTTGACCTCCTTATACCTCGTATTTCACTCTATTTTCCATTCACATTTTTGTTTCATTATATTTACGTATAATTTAACCCCCTCTGGTAGGCCATTTACACGTATTAAGAATAGTACGGCCGTAATACTGATCCTTGGGGTTCCCCATCTGTTATTCTGGCACTTCTTGATCCACTGTCACACGTTACCTAGTACTCTAGCTGCCTCCTCTATAATTTGTTTTGTGTAGTCTACGGATACACTCGACATATCCTTGTCTCATTATTATTATCATAGGGGAGCACTAAACCCATAGGGGTAATTTGGTGCCTGTAGGGGGATGGGGAATGGAAGGCATTCAGGTTCAATTCAGGGAACTGGAGCACAGATCCAATTCCCTAGATCAAGAGCCCCTCACCAGCATCAAGGAACCTCCCTTGAAGGGTCTCTAATGTATGATCTGTCGTCACTGAACCGCATTAGGTTCATGAGAGAGAACCTACCTTCCCTAAATTCATGCTGGTTTTCAGTATTGACGTTACTCTAGGTGCTTAACCAGTCAAATCGTGATTATCTTTTGTAAGACTGCAAACACAATACATGTTAGTGATAATGATCGGTAATTTAGTGGCTCTTGCCACTAAATTGCGGATATTGACACCACTCCTCAAATACTTCTTTAAATATTCTACCCAGATCCTCGTATGTATTTGTATCCACTACGAACGCTGTGTCCTCCTCCTCCCTCCTCCTCCTCCTCCTCCTTCAGCCTTATTGTTTTAATGATTTACCTTCTTGCGTGGCTGTGTAGCAGTTTCTATTATGATACTGTCTTTGACACAAAGTTATTCTGTAATTAACCTCCAGGCTTTCTTTTCCTGTTGTAGCCATTCCTGGCTTTTCTGTCGCCCTGTGTTCTGTTACTCTTTTATAGGTCTGAATAAGCCAAGGTTTCTCTATATATATCGCATTTTCACACCACATAACTGGTATGAACCTTTGTGAGGCTCCTGCCGCTTTCTGGCCAAGAGCTCCACCATCTCGTGGCTTGTTTGACTATTCAGTTCCATCCCGATGGACTCCATTTAGGAAATCTCTTATCTCTGCACAGTCTCCTCTTCTATATTCTGGTTTACCTGGGGAAGGAGGAGGGGGGGGATAGAGATGAGGGCTGTTGATGTAAACATTAAGTTGTACTCGCCAAACTGTAACCTTTAAGGTTCGAGATTCAGCGTCTAGCCCCACCTCTTAACCATCAGTTAACTTCGCATTAGATTCCTAACCTCATGGATCCTATCACAGTTCTCTGTATTAGACTGAAGAAACCACTGGCTACATTTCCTCAGTACAGATTCCCTCATTTTGCACAAGTATCTCATTCTTCAACTTGTCGGGTTTATAAATCGCTGACATCACATCATATCTGTTCTTGAAGCTGTGCATGTCTAATTCCAGGTTATTAAGTGTTTCTTCACAGTAACACTGGTATAGTGAGACAAGACTGCAGTGTCTTCAGTGTTTCTTCACAGTAACACTGGTATAGTGAGAAGACTGCAGTGTCTTCAGTGTTTCTTCACAGCTCAAATTTCTTGATTCTGAAACACATTTTGTTATATGTCTTATCTTTGTTTTTCTTTTATTCGGAAACTGAAACTTCCGGTTCAATATTTCACACATTTCAACTCTGAAGTCAAATATTATCCTCATACATCATGCTTGTCTTTCATCTTCCACATTTACTTCTCGTCCACCTTCAAAAGAAGTTTCCCCCTTTTACTTTCTTTCTAATTCCAGTTTCATAATCTCTCTCTTCCTCAATACTTACAATGTACTTATTTCTTTCTTGAATATATAATGATTGTGTGAATATTTCTGTATGCGTATAAGTGATTGAGGAACGAGAGACATAGACAGAGAGACATACATAGACAGAGAGACAGATATAGACAGAGACAGATATAGACAGAGAGACAGATATAGACAGAGAGACAGATATAGACAGAGAGACAGATATAGACAGAGAGACAGATATAGACAGAGAGACAGATATAGACAGAGAGACAGATATAGACAGAGAGACAGATATAGACAGAGAGACAGATATAGACAGAGAGACAGATATAGACAGAGAGACAGATATAGACAGAGAGACAGATATAGCAGAGGACGATATAGACAGAGAGACAGATATAGACAGAGAGACAGATATAGACAGAGAGACAGATATAGACAGAGAGACAGATATAGACAGAGAGACAGATATAGACAGAGGACAGATATAGACAGAGGACAGATATAGACAGAGGACAGATATAGACAGAGAGACAGATATAGACAGAGAGACAGATATAGACAGAGAGACAGATATAGACAGAGAGACAGATATAGACAGAGAGACAGATATAGACAGAGAGACAGATATAGACAGAGAGACAGATATAGACAGAGAGACAGATATAGACAGAGAGACAGATATAGACAGAGAGACAGATATAGACAGAGAGACAGATATAGACAGAGAGACAGATATAGACAGAGAGACAGATATAGACAGAGAGACAGATATAGACAGAGAGACAGATATAGACAGAGAGACAGATATAGACAGAGAGACAGATATAGACAGAGAGACAGACATAGACAGAGAGACAGACATAGACAGACAGAGAGACAGACATAGACAGAGAGAGAGACAGACATAGACAGACAGAGAGACAGACATAGACAGACAGAGAGACAGACATAGACAGACAGAGAGACAGACATAGACAGACAGAGAGACAGACATAGACAGAGAGACAGACATAGACAGAGAGACAGACATAGACAGAGAGACAGACAGACATAGAGAGACACAGAGACATAGACAGAGACATAGAGACAGAGACAGACAGAGAGAGACAGAGACATGGACAGAGAGAGACAGAGACACGGACAGAGAGAGACAGAGACAGAGAGAGACACAGACAGAGACACAGAGACAGAGAGACAGACAGAGAGATAGACAGACATAGACAGAGAGAGACAGACAGAAAGAGACAGAGAGAGAGAGAGAGAGAGAGAGAGAGAGAGAGAGAGAAAAGAGACAGACAGAGATAGAGACAGAGAGAGACAGACAGAAAGACACAGAAAGAGACAGAGAGAGACAGAGACAGACACACAGAAAGACACAGACAGAGAGAGACAGAAAGAGACAGAAAGAGAGAGAGAGAGAGACACACACACACACACATCAGCACCCTAGGCTACCATCAGCAACAGAGTACAACACTGTGTAAACGTCAAACAACACTAATCTCCCACCTTCATCCCCTTATTAAGGGCCACCTGGCTACGATCTCGCCCCCTACCCCTGAACCCTGCCCTTAAACTCCTTGTTCTTCCCCTCCCCCTTATTTTAAACACATTTTCCTCCCCCTCCCCTAGTTTTAAACCAAATGTGGTGTCTAACACCTGCCTCACTTGATGTTCTTAATGAAACATGTGTCTAACACCTGCCTCACTTGATGTTCTTAATGAAACATGTGTCTAACACCTGCCTCACTTGATGTTCTTAATGAAACATGTGTCTAACACCTGCCTCACTTGATGTTCTTAATGAAACATGTGTAACACCTGCCTCACTTGATGTTCTTAATGAAACATGTGTCTAACACCTGCCTCACTTGATGTTCTTAATGAAACATGTGTCTAACACCTGCCTCACTTGATGTTCTCTAATAAAGAAATTTAACAAACATTATATCAGAATAATATTTGTATTTTAACTGTCCACCAAGTGGTGTGTGGCGGTGCTTCGTGTTGTGTGGCGGTGCTTCGTGTTGTGTGGCGGTGCTTCGTGTTGTGTGGCGGTGCTTCGTGTTGTGTGGCGGTGCTTCGTGTTGTGTGGCGGTGCTTCGTGTTGTGTGGCGGTGCTTCGTGGTGTGTGGCGGAGCTTGGTGGTGTGTGGCGGAGCTTGGTGGTGTGTGGCGGAGCTTGGTGGTGTGTGGCGGAGCTTGGTGGTGTGTGGCGGAGCTTGGTGGTGTGTGGCGGAGCTTGGTGGTGTGTGGGGGAGATTGGTGGTGTGGCCGTGCCTGGTGGTGTGTGGCGGTGCTTGGTGTCTGGTGGTGCTTTGTCTCCGGCGGTGCTTGGTGTCTGGTGGTGCTTTGTCTCCGGCGGTGCTTGGTGTCTGGTGGTGCTTTGTCTCCGGCGGTGCTTGGTGTCTGGTGGTGCTTTGTCTCCGGCGGTGCTTGGTAGTGTGTGGCGGTGCTTGGTTGTGTGTGACGGTGGGTGGCAGTATGTTGTGGTACTTTGTGGTGTGTGAGGGTGGGCTGTGATTGTTGTGTGACAGTGGATTGTGGTAGTGTGTGACGGTTTGTGGTGACGGCGGTGCTGTGTGACGGTGTGGAAGGCTGGCTGGGTGACTGGGCTGGCTGGATGAAGGGTGCTGGCTGGGTGACGGGGCAGGCTGGGTGACGGGGCAGGCTGGGTGACGGGGCTGCTGTTACATACCGCAGCCGCAGCCGCAGCCGCCGTTCCCAATTCAAGACTGTCAGAAATTTAAAAGCCTTACAGAGGTTATATTAAACGGGAACATGAATCAGGACCAACACGAAACTCAAATGTGAAAGCCTAAGCACCCGGGTATTTGCGCTCGGGTACATGGAGGGGGGGGGGAATGCTCTTGTGCCCCTCCCCGCCTCCCTGCCCCCCCCCGCCCCAGCTTAGCGAGTTACGCGCCCTCAAAGCACTTCCGCGAATCTACCTTTTCGCTCAAACAGCTTTATGATGAAAGCAAACGTAAGCCTCTCACCCTGTGTGAACCAGAGCGAGGAGCTGCTGCTGCTGGTTGTGCCGACACCCGCCGGGTGGTGCTGACACCCGCCGGGTGGTGCTGACACCTCCGTGAATAACTCGTGTAAGGAAGATTGAAAAATTAGTGTGCACCAAAAAGGTTCCAAATATTCCAACACACACACACACACACAGGTTTGGTATACAAATGCAGATGGTATAACAAATAAATGTGAGGAGTGGCATGAAAGAATAAAGGAGACATCCCCAGACATAATAGCACTCACAGAAACGAAACTCACCAGGATAACAGATGCAATCTTTCCACCCGGATATCAAATCCTCAGGAAAGATAGAGGGAGCAGAGGGGGAGGAGGAGTTGCACTGCTCATTAAGAACAGGTGGGGATTTGAGGAAGTGGAAGGAATGGATGGAATGGGTGAAAGTGACTACATAGTAGGAACAATTCAGTCTGAGAGTCATAAGGTGGTAATTGCTGTAATGTACAATCCGCCACAGAACTGCAGGAGGCCAAGAGAAGAATACGACGAGAGCAACAGAGCAATGGTAGACACGCTAGCCAAGGTAGCCAGAAGAGCCCACGCAGGGAGAGCAAAGTTGCTAGTTATGGGTGATTTCAATCACAAGGAGATTGATTGGGAAAACCTGAAGCCCCACGGGGGTCCTGAATCATGGAGAGCCAAGATGATGGATGTGGTACTGGAAAACCTCATGCATCAACATGTTAGAGACACTACCAGAGAGAGAGGTGGGGATGATCCAGCAAGACTGGACCTAGTATTCACCTTGAGTAGTTTGGACATCGAGGATATCACGTATGAAAGGCCCCTTGGAGCTAGTGATCATTTGGTTCTGTGTTTTGATTATATAATTGAGCTACGAGTGGAGAGGGGAGAAGAAATAGGAAGGGAGAAACGAAACTACAAAAGGGGACCTACACAGGCATGAAGAACTTCCTACAAGACATTCAGTGGGAGAGAGAATTGGCAGGAAAACCAGTAAAAGAAATGATGGAATATGTGACAACCAAATGCAGAGGCAGAGGAGAGGTTTGTCCCCAAGGAAAACAGAAGTAATGGGAAGACCAGAACGAGCCCTTGGTTCACCCAGAGGTGTAGGGAGGCAAAAAGTAAGTGTAATAGAGAATGGAAAAAGTACAGATGACAAAGGACCCAGGAAAATAAAGAGATTAGCCGAAGAGCCAGAAACGAATATGCACAGGTAAGAAGGGAGGCTCAGCGACAATATGAAAATGATATAGCATCAAAAGTCAAGTCTGACCCGAAGCTGTTGTATAGCCACATCAGGAGGAAAACAACAGTCAAGGACCAGGTAATCAGGCTGAGGAAGGAAGGTGGGGAGTTCACAAGACGCAACCAAGAGGTATGTGAGGAGCTCAACATGAGATTTAAAGAAGTATTTACAGAGGAGACAGGAAGGACTCCAGGAATTCAGAATAGGGAGGTATACCAACAAGTGCTGGATGAAATACACACAACCGAGGAGGTGGTGAAGAAGCTGCTATGTGAACTCGATACCTCAAAAGCGGTGGGACCTGACATTTCTCCGTGGGTCCTTAGAGAGGGAGCAGAGATGTTGTGTGTGCCACTAACAAAATCTTCAACACATCCATTGAAACTGGGCAACTACCTGAGGCGTGGAAGATGGCAAATGTAGTCCCAATTTTTAAGAAAGGAGACAGACACGAGGCATTAAACTACAGACCTGTGTCACTGACGTGTATAGTATGCAAAGTCATGGAGAAAATCATCAGGAGGAGAGTGGTGGAGCACCTAGAAAGATACAAGCTTATAAACGACAACCCGCACGGTTTCAGGGAAGGAAAATCCTGTGTCACAAACCTACTGGAGTTTTATGACAAGGTAACAGAAGTAAGACACGAGAGAGAGGGGTGGATAGACTGCATTTTCTTGGACTGCAAGAAGGCGTTCGACACAGTTCCTCACAAGAGGTTAATGCAAAAGCTAGAGGATCAGGCACACGTAACAGGAAAGGCACTGCAATGGATCAGAGAATATCTGACAGGGAGGCAACAACGAGTCATGGTACGTGACGAGGTGTCAGAGTGGGCACCTGTGACGAGTGGGGTTCCACAAGGGTCAGTCCTAGGACCTGTACTGTTTTTGGTATATGTGAATGACATAACGGAAGGAATAGACTCAGAAGTGTCCCTGTTTGCAGATGATGTGAAGTTAATGAGAAGAATTAAATCAGTCGAGGATCAGGCAGGACTACAAAGAGACCTGGACAGGCTACAAGCCTGGTCCAGTAACTGGCTCCTTGAATTTAAACCTGCCAAATGTAAAGTCATGAAGATCGGGGAAGGTCAAAGAAGACCGCAGACAGAGTATAGTCTAGGTGGCCAAAGACTGCAAACCTCACTCAAGGAAAAAGATCTTGGGGTGAGTATAATACCGAGCACATCTCCTGAGGCACACATCAATCAGATAACTGCTGCAGCATACGGGCGGCTGGCAAACCTAAGAATAGCTTTCCAATACCTCACTAAGGAATCGTTCAAGACTCTGTACACCATATACGTCAGGCCCATACTGGAGTATGCAGCACCAGTTTGGAACCCACACTTGGTCAAGCACGTCAAGAAATTAGAGAAAGTGCAAAGGTTTGCAACAAGACTAGTCCAAGAGCTAAGGGGATTGTCCTACGAAGAAAGGTTAAGGGAAATCAGCCTGACGACACTAGAGGACAGGAGGGTTAGGGGAGACATGATAACGACATAAAATACTGGGAGGAATAGATAAGGTGGACGGACAGAGACAAGATGTTCCAGAGAGGGGACACAGAAACAAGGGGTCACAATTGGAAGTTGAAGACTCCTATGAGTCAATGGGATGTTATGAAGTATTTCTTCAGTCATAGAGTTGTCAGGAAGTGGAATAGTCTGGGAAGTGACGTAGTGGAGGCAGGATCCATACATAGCTTTAAGACGAGGTATGATAAAGCTCATGGAGCAGGGAGAGAGGGGACCCAGTAGCGATCAGTGAAGAGGCGGGGTCCGGAGCTAAGTCTCGACGCCTGCAACCACAATTAGGTGAGTACACACACACACACACACACACACACACACACACACACACACACACACACACACACACACACACACACACACACAGTGCTATCAGAATTTGAAAGAACTGAACCTGACGACACTGAAGGAGGAAACGACAAGGAAGACCTAATTACGACATACAAAATCTTCAGAATAACTGACAAGGCAAATAATAGCAGACTGAATTAAGAAGACCAGGATCAAGGGAACACAGGTAGATGCTGGACACACATGAGTCAAAGGGATGGAATGACTTATTTCTTTATAAGCGATAATAAGTAAGTGACGAGTGAGGTAGAGGAAAGTCCTGCTTTACAGAGCTTCGCTAATGCAGCGGTTTTCAATTATACCCATTTTTCATTTCTTCAGACTTCCTACAATAAATATATTCACCACTCATTATAAGCTAAGGACAAAATATTTTAAGGTAAGTAATGTGTGTACTGTACATGCATTTTTTTTGGCCCAGCTCTATTGCTGACAGTGTAAACATATCAGGCTTTTATATGTATCTGAAAGTGAAAAAAAAAAATCACTTTACAGCAATTTTTGCTTTACAGCAGTAGCCCGGACCTAACCTGCTGTATAAGCGGGGCCCTCCTGTATAGAGTAAGGTGAGAGAGAACAGGAGTGAGATGTTGCCTAGGATACTCGCTACCTCACCCGGCCACTTGCCAAACCCACACTAAAGTCTTGCAGACCATCATACTAGATCAGGTATTTTGAAGTCAATAGATTCATGATTTCTCTTCAGCATCAGTACGATCCAACGACAAGGAGGTTAACAGCCTGGTAGATGTAAGTTGAATCAGCAGTGGTAGATGTAGAGGAATGTAACAATCACAGCAGTGGTAGATGTAGAGGGCTGTAACAATCACAGCAGTGGTAGATGTAGAGGAATGTAACAATCACAGCAGTGGTAGATGTAGAGGGTAGATGTAGAGGGTAGATGTAGAGGGTAGATGTAGAGGGTAGATGTAGAGGGTAGATGTAGAGGGCTGTAACAATCACAGCAGTGGTAGATGTAGAGGGCTGTAACAATCACAGCAGTGGTAGATGTAGAGGGTAGATGTAGAGGGTAGATGTAGAGGGTAGATGTAGAGGGTAGATGTAGAGGGTAGATGTAGAGGGCTGTAACAATCACAGCAGTGGTAGATGTAGAGGGCTGTAACAATCACAGCAGTGGTAGATGTAGAGGGTAGATGTAGAGGGTAGATGTAGAGGGCTGTAACAATCACAGCAGAACTAGTAGTAAACAGAAATAAAACTACTGGAACACACAGTTCTGTGAATGATAGTAGAGTAATACCAATAGTTTAAGATAGTAACAGTACTAATTTAGTGGAGAAAGTTGTAGCCCACGTCTACCATCCACTTCCATCTCTCCAGTATATTTCCATACCATTTTTTTCGATATACATGGCATAATTTCCCGTTTTCATTCCAGCAAAGAGGATAGGGAGAGAGCCTCCTGCTTTTCTATCCCTGTCTCATACACCTAGATAATTAATTCAAGATGGTAGATAATTCACGATAGGAGTAGACCATTCTCAGCAGAGGCCTTCCAAGTCCTGCTGCCTCTCCCAGGTGCTCCCATGTCTTGAACACAGCTGTCATACTGGGAGTGCTCTCAGCGAGAGAGCACAAGTGATAAAGCCCAAGAGGCCAGAAATCAGTGATGCCGATCAAAGTAATTTAGGAGGCGGGGTCAGAAACAGTCTTTCGACCCCCACAAAAACAAAACACACACAAAAAAAAAACCAACATATTTCCCCAAACCACTGCCAGAAACTATCACTTGCTACAAGAATATAAACCGCACAAGTGTAAAATAATTCACATCTGTACAAAAAAAAATCCATATGACTCATGCTAAGTTTCATATATATTCGCAGATGTTCCTACAGGTGACCCGATGATTATGAAAAAGAACAAACTTAAATGAAAAGGGCACAGCTGTGTGGAGACATTTAAAGTGTGTAATGAAGCGAGGAAGGTGGAAATGGAGGATGCTAACACCTTCCAGGATAAAGTCCTGAAGTGCCCAGGTACCTGGTCCAGGTATGTGGTACCTGGCTCAAGTATATCCTACCTGCATCCCTTCTCATACCACTCCTCACTTATCAAGTTAAAATTTATACACAGTTGTTTAGCATTGAAAAAATACTGAAAATTGTTTAAGAGACTTTTTAGTGTCAGGAAGCAGAAAAATGGCGAAAAATATTCTAGCACCCTCGAGCTTTGTTGGATTAGAGGCGCAGTCAGTAACCCCCACTCCACAACTACATATTAATGTCTCAAAACAAAAAAAATCCCCTAACACACAATACAATTATTTGTCTTTGCAAATAAATATGTCCTTAAATTATCCACCAAGAAAATACCGTTTGTTATTGGACTTGCAAGAGTTGCATGCAATGTTTACAGCTTTTATAGAGACCAACACAATAGGCCGCTTTGACAAAATATAGATACACGAGTAGAAGTTATTTAGATGAGACAAAAATAACAGGCAACAAGGTAAGTGGGTAAGGTTGGCTCGTATATGTCAGTGGTTCATTTGTACAGAATTACTCAACACTATAAATGATGTAGTTGAAGTTTTGGCATTAAATATTGAAAATCAAAATTTAGTCAGTGTGGATGTATATAAGTCTCCGGATGCAACTCCCCAACAGTTCAAAGACAAGCTATCGAAAAACTGAATACTGTCTGGAAAAATCTTTCAGCCTAAGCCCCAGATATATTGGTGCCTGGTAGCAAATATTGTAATAGCAGAGATAATCCCAGGATGCATCTCAGACCAACATTCCCACACAAATGATCTACTGAAACTCTGTAATAAATTCACCTTAAGCCAGCAAATAGAGCCGACGAGACTGGAAAACACCCTTGACCTTGGTTTAGAAAAACACATAGGCATACACTAGGACATATTTATAAAACAAGAGGTTAAAAAGACAGTATATACAGGCGGAGAGTGAGGTATGAGTGACGCTGGTGACCTGAAAACTGACGTGAACTGACCTAGCCTAACCTATCAGCAGCTGTAGCATCTACGAGAAGAAGCAGAACAAGCACTTTATTGTTCCAGCCACCAACTTCAAGTTACTGGAGGCTCACGACTCCCTCACCACCAGCCCTACAGAATATACACAAAACCTTCATTGCACGTGTAGGTTCAATTAAGCACCTAAATTACTGGGAGTCCCTTGACTTGTACTACTTGGAATGCAGGCGAGAAACATAATTTACACCTGGAAAATCCATGAGGGATTGGTCTTAAACCTGCACATAGAAATGACGACCTATGAAAGCAAGAGGTTCGGCAAACGGTGCGAAATACACCTAGTGAAGAGCAGGAGTGCCATGAGTTCACCGAGAAACAGTACAATGTAAGGGGCCCTAGACTATTCAACAGCCTGCCACCATACATAAAGGAGGATTACCAATAGATTACCAATAAACCCCTTTCTTTCTTTCTTTCTTTAAAGGGGAACTGGACTGGTTCCTGAAGTCAGTTTCTGATCAGCCAGGCTGTGATTTGTACTTTGGACTGCGTCAGGCCAGCAGTAACAGTCTGGTTAATCAGACCCCTGATCTACAAGGAGGCCTGGTCAGGGACCAGATCTCGGAACATTCTCCACGTACATTCCAGGCAGCCAGAGATCAGCTTCCTTTCTAGCCATAGTTCAGCCTTTATGAAGCAACCATAACTGAGCCTCCCTCCTGGGATATGATATGGAGCAGCCTTAGTTCAGTTTCCCTCCTGGGATATGATATGAAGCATAGCTCAGCCTCCCTCCTGGGATAAGATATGAAGCAACCATAACTCAGCCTCCCTCCTGGGATATGATATGAAGCAACCATAACTCAGCCTCCCTCCTGGGATATGATATGAAGCAACCATAACTCAGCCTCCCTCCTGGGATATGATATGAAGCAGGCATAACTCAGCCTCCCTCCTGGGATAAGATATGAAGCAACCATAACTCAGCCTCCCTCCTGGGATATGATATAAAGCAGCCATAACTCAGCCTCCCTCCTGGGATATGATATGAAGCAACCATAACTCAGCCTCCCTCCTGGGATAAGATATGAAGCAACCATAACTCAGCCTCCCTCCTGGGATATGATATGAAGCAGCCATAGTTCAGTTTCCCTCCTGGGATATGATATGAAGCAGCCATAGTTCAGTCTCCCTCCTGGGATAAGATATGAAGCAACCATAACTCAGCCTCCCTCCTGGGATATGATATGAAGCAACCATAACTCAGCCTCCCTCCTGGGATAAGATATGAAGCAACTATAACTCAGCCTCCCTCCTGGGATAAGATATGAAGCAGCCATAACTCAGCCTCCCTCCTGGGATATGATATGAAGCAACCATAACTCAGCCTCCCTCCTGGGATAAGATATGAAGCAACCATAACTCAGCCTCCCTCCTGGGATAAGATATGAAGCAACTATAACTCAGCCTCCCTCCTGGGATAAGATATGAAGCAACCATAACTCAGCCTCCCTCCTGGGATAAGATATGAAGCAACTATAACTCAGCCTCCCTCCTGGGATAAGATATGAAGCAACCATAACTCAGCCTCCCTCCTGGGATAAGATATGAAGCAACCATAACTCAGCCTCCCTCCTGGGATAAGATATGAAGCAACCATAACTCAGCCTCCCTCCTGGGATAAGATATGAAGCAGCCATAACTCAGCCTCCCTCCTGGGATAAGATATGAAGCAACTATAACTCAGCCTCCCTCCTGGGATAAGATATGAAGCAGCCATAACTCAGCCTCCCTCCTGGGATATGATATGAAGCAACCATAACTCAGCCTCCCTCCTGGGATAAGATATGAAGCAGCCATAACTCAGCCTCCCTCCTGGGATATGATATGAAGCAACCATAACTCAGCCTCCAACCTGGGATAAGATATGAAGCAACTATAACTCAGCCTCCCTCCTGGGATAAGATATGAAGCAGCCATAACTCAGCCTCCCTCCTGGGATAAGATATGAAGCAACCATAACTCAGCCTCCCTCCTGGGATAAGATATGAAGCAACTATAACTCAGCCTCCCTCCTGGAATAAGATATGAAGCAACCATAACTCAGCCTCCCTCCTGGGATAAGATATGAAGCAACCATAACTCAGCCTCCCTCCTGGGATAAGATATGAAGCAACCATAACTCAGCCTCCCTCCTGGGATAAGATATGAAGCAGCCATAACTCAGCCTCCCTCCTGGGATAAGATATGAAGCAACCATAACTCAGCCTCCCTCCTGGGATATGATATGAAGCAACCATAACTCAGCCTCCCTCCTGGGATATGATATGAAGCAGGCATAACTCAGCCTCCCTCCTGGGATAAGATATGAAGCAACCATAACTCAGCCTCCCTCCTGGGATAAGATATGAAGCGGCCATAACTCAGCCTCCCTCCTGGGATAAGATATGAAGCAGCCATAACTCAGCCTCCCTCCTGGGATATGATATGAAGCAACCATAACTCAGCCTCCCTCCTGGGATAAGATATGAAGCAACTATAACTCAGCCTCCCTCCTGGGATAAGATATGAAGCAGCCATAACTCAGCCTCCCTCCTGGGATAAGATATGAAGCAACCATAACTCAGCCTCCCTCCTGGTATAAGATATGAAGCAACCATAACTCAGCCTCCCTCCTGGGATATGATATGGAACAGCCATAACTCAGCCTCCCTCCTGGGATAAGATATGAAGCAACCATAACTCAGCCTCCCTCCTGGGATAAGATATGAAGCAGCCATAACTCAGCCTAGCTCCTGGGATAAGATATGAAGCAACCATAACTCAGCCTCCCTCCTGGGATAAGATATGAAGCAACCATAACTCAGCCTCCCTCCTGGGATATGATATGGAGCAACCATAAATCAGCCTCCCTCCTGAGATAAGATATGAAGCAACTATAACTCAGCCTCCCTCCTGGGATAAGATATGAAGCGGCCATAACTCAGCCTCCCTCCTGGGATATGATATGAAGCAACCATAACTCAGCCTCCCTCCTGGGATAAGATATGAAGCGGCCATAACTCAGCCTCCCTCCTGGGATAAGATATGAAGCGGCCATAACTCAGCCTCCCTCCTGGGATAAGATATGAAGCGGCCATAACTCAGCCTCCCTCCTGGGATAAGATATGAAGCAGGCATAACTCAGCCTCCCTCCTGGGATAAGATATGAAGCAGCCATAACTCAGCCTCCCTCCTGGGATAAGATATGAAGCGGCCATAACTCAGCCTCACTACTCCCAGGCTCCATCTCCCAAACCTTCTTCGGTAACTCTTCAGGTGGAAAACTTCCCGGTCTGAGAGGGAGTAACTCCGTAGATTGTTTTATAGGAAAGTCAAGAGGCAGAGGTGGAAAGTGATCGTTGTGACGGGTGGTGACGGCGGTAACCTGCTGCCTGAGGCTACGAAAGTGATCGTTGTGACGGGTGGTGACGGCGGTAACCTGCTGGTAGAGGCAACAAAGGAAGTAGCCTCTGCCCTCCCACTCTTCCCAAGGAAAATAAACAAGTAATTTTCAACAGATTTTCAGGTTGGTCAGTTAACACAGTGGGAGGTACCCACTGTCGTGAGCATAACATTACAAAATCTCAACGTTGGTGGATGCTGACACCTTTCCAAGTGATGAACACAGTGGCAGCAGGATCCAAATAACAAACCATACCACGGGTGGGGTTAGAACCCGCGATCAAGTCCCCTCAAAGCCGTAAGACGGCTTTGAGGGGACTTGAGCTAGAGTTCGTCACGGCCATGCTAGCGGGAGATTCGTCTGTAAAAAACTTGCATTTGTGGACACAGTGGTGCCTATGCTAACCTTCCTATGGTGTAGAAATATACCTAGTTGGATGAATCTTATTGAAGCTAGCTGGTCCAGTGGCTAACGCGTCAGTCTGGAGTTTTGAGACTCTCTGATCGCGGGTTCTAACCCCACCCGTGGTATGGTTTGTTTGCAATCGTGTCATTACGATTTCGTGAGTCCAAATAACATACTGATCACAACAGTGAAGACGCTCCACAACAAGCTTTCATTACCACAACGTTTCGCTCTGTGTAATCTCTACAATTTTTCTGCAACCTGTGTCTTTTCGCTCACCAAAGTGGCAGCACACGGTATTGTTGGAGAAATTCTCTCATGGAATGAGACATGTTTGACCGACAGGAAACAGAGTTTGCGTAACTGTAGTGAAGAGGGGATCAGCTACAAGAAGCGCTCTGTAGTAGTACGCTTTGGGGTCCTTATAGTTCGTTACTTACATTAATAACTTAGACGAAGGCATAATTAGTGACGCAAATTCGGTTGCAACACAAAAAAAATAAAAAAATGGCTGAAATATACTAAAAAGACATTGAAAATTTCACGATGATTGGAAAAATTAATGTTATAGAAGGTAGAGTACAACTGCAGCTTCATGTGGGAAAAAAAATTGCCTAGATACACGTAAATTAAATAATTTTGAACTTTTATCATATCAAATGAAAAAAAAACTTTTGAAGTGTTGATGAGCAGATTTGCAAAGCCAAGCCTAAGCAACAAACGTGGCGGATGAACGTCGCAAGGATGAACGTCGCAAGGATGAACGTCGCAAGGATGAACGTCGCAAGGATGAACGTCGCAAGGATGAACGTCGCAAGGATGAACGTCGCAAGGATGAACGTCGCAAGGATGAACGTCGCAAGGATGAACGTCGCAAGGATGAACGTCGCAAGGATGAACGTCGCAAGGATGAACGTCGCAAGGATGAACGTCGCAAGGATGAACGTCGCAAGGATGAACGTCCCAAGGATGAACGTCCCAAGGATGAACGTCCCAAGCATGAACGCCGCAAGCATGAACGCCGCAAGGATGAACGTCGCAAGGATGAACGTCGCAAGGATGAACGTCCCAATGATGAACGTCCCAAGGCATTAAAATATGAAAATAAATGCATGGGCAAACAGAGAGAAGAATGATGAGTAACCTTGTGAGTCAAGAATCCTTCCTACGAAGATCAACTTAAAGGAAATATGAATGACGGGTACAAGTGGAAGGCAAGAATAAATAATACGATAGACAAATAAAATACAGACGATATCTAACCGAGACACAACTCGTAACAATAGATAAAGGTTCGATAAACTCAGGCTAAGCAAGGAAAGCAATGATAGGGAATATAGCTTTTAACACCCGTGTATTTACACTTGTAGATGAGTGGAACAACCCGCCAAGTAGTGTCGTTCACGCAAATATTTTGGATTGTGTTACGGGTGAGCTGAGCAGATACCTTTGTAAGCTGCTTATGATGAGCGGACAGGGTGGGCACGGTGGAGGCTTACACCTCCCAGGATGAAGTTCTGGGCAGAAAGCCGTCAAGAAGGATGTAGTGTAGCGCCGCTGTACCTGGCCCCGGTATGTGGTACTTGTCCTAGGTATGTAGTACCTGGCTCAGGTATGTCTCACCTGCATCCCCCTCTCATCCCACTCACAAAGTTGGAATTTATGGACTTCTTTAGGTGACAGTAACAAAATAATTCGAAATTGTTTAAGCGCCTGAAACCTACAAAATTACAAACTAGATGACGCAGCATGTGATATTCTGAGATAAGAAGCAGCCCAAGTCCAGCATCCCTACTATGATTTAAAAGAGCCATAGCTCAGCCTCCCTCCCAGGATATGAATTAGCCATAGCTGAGCCTCTCCTCCCTGGCTCCATCTCCCAAACCTTCTTAACCAAGTAATCAGCTGGAAAATTTCCAGGCCTCGGAGGGAATCAAACAGTAGATTGTTTTATAGGAAGGTCAAGAGGCAGAGGTGGAAAGTGATCAGTGTGACGGGTGGTGACGGCGGTAACCTGAGGGTAGAGGCTACGAAAATAAACAAGTAATTTCAACAGGTTTTCTGGATGGTCAGTTGAGGCAGGGAAGCGCTACCTGCGGCTGTGAGGACAACACTAGACAATCACGACCTTGGAGTACGTGTATTCACTACCCAGACCACCAGTGGCGGTGGTCAGACCTACAGTCCTCTCTCCCAGCCTCGGTACTTTTGATTGACACGCATCAATTACGTGTGCCTTTATTCAGAGGGTCAGCCAGATAACTGCACTCTTACGCTCTTACGAAAGGGTCAAAGACATTCACGGTGTTTTTCGCCAGAGTGCCAAAGGCCAACAAAGTCACTAAATCTGCCACAGGACCAACGAAGTCACTAAATCTGCCACAGGACCAACGAAGTCACTAAATCTGCCACAGGACCAACGAAGTCACTAAATCTGCCACAGGACCAACGAAGTCACTAAATCTGCCACAGCACCAACGAAGTCACTAAATCTGCCACAGGACCAACGAAGTCACTAAATCTGCCACAGGACCAACGAAGTCACTAAATCTGCCACAGGACCAACGAAGTCACTAAATCTGCCACAGGACCAACGAAGTCACTAAATCTGCCACAGGACCAACGAAGTCACTAAATCTGCCACAGCACCAACGAAGTCACTAAATCTGCCACAGGACCAACGAAGTCACTAAATCTCCCACATGACCAACGAAGTCACTAAATCTGCCACAGTACCAACGAAGTCACTATATCTGCCACAGGACCAACGAAGTCACTAAATCTGCCACAGGACCAACGAAGTCACTAAATCTGCCACAGGACCAACGAAGTCACTAAATCTGCCACAGACCAACGAAGTCACTAAATCTGCCACAGGACCAACGAAGTCACTAAATCTGCCACAGGACCAACGAAGTCACTAAATCTGCCACAGGACCAACGAAGTCACTAAATCTGCCACAGGACCAACGAAGTCACTAAATCTGCCACAGGACCAACGAAGTCACTAAATCTGCCACAGGACCAACGAAGTCACTAAATCTGCCACAGGACCAACGAAGTCACTAAATCTGCCACGGGACCAACGAAGTCACTAAATCTGCCACAGGACCAACGAAGTCACTAAATCTGCCACAGGACCAACGAAGTCACTAAATCTGCCACAGGACCAACGAAGTCACTAAATCTGCCACAGGACCAACGAAGTCACTAAATCTGCCACAGGACCAACGAAGTCACTAAATCTGCCACAGGACCAACGAAGTCACTAAATCTGCCACAGGACCAACGAAGTCACTAAATCTGCGGACCAACGAAGTCACTAAATCCACAGGACCAACGAAGTCACTAAATCTGCCACAGGACCAACGAAGTCACTAAATCTGCCACAGGACCAACGAAGTCACTAAATCTGCCACAGGACCAACGAAGTCACTAAATCTGCCACAGGACCAACGAAGTCACTAAATCTGCCACAGGACCAACGAAGTCACTAAATCTGCCAGGACCAACGAGTCACTAATCTGCCAGGACCAACGAAGTCACTGAATCTGCCACAGGACCAACGAAGTCACTGAATCTGCCACAGGACCAACGAAGTCACTAAATCTGCCACAGGACCAACGAAGTCACTAAATCTGCCACGGGACCAACGAAGTCACTAAATCTACCACGGGACCAACGAAGTCACTAAATCTACCACGGGACCAACGAAGTCACTAAATCAGCCACGGGACCAACGAAGTCACTAAATCTGCCACGGGATCAACGAAGTCACAAACTCTGCCACAGGATTAACGAAATCACCACAATCTCTGCCACAGGTCCAACACAATCACTACTCATATATTTACTACGCTTCCTCTAAGGAACCAGAGAGTGCATGCATCATTTCAAGTCCTGACCACAGGAAACTTTTCTGACCACAGGAAACTTTCATAACAGGAAAATTTTCTGACCACAGGAAACTTTCATAACAGGAAAATTTTCTGACCACATGAAACTTTCATAACAGGAAACTTTTCTGACCACAGGAAACTTTCCTGACGAACACACGAAGCAGCCACATTAAACAAAGGGAGGAGAATCAGTATATATAACTTGTGATATAACTAACAAGTGAGAAATTACGGATTCCATGTCACCACTGAAAGCACTGTGTATTAGGCCCTGGTTACTTGTGGCAGTTTAGCACACACACACAGATGATCAAACTGAATTCACAGGATGTTGCCAACCTTGTGGCCACTTTCTGAAGTACTATGTTGCTTCACTCTCCACATGTTGAGGAATATACAGACAGTATAATAACCTACATAATATCTCAAGGTATCTTATTAATGAAAGTAAGATATATTAAGCAAATATCTGAAATATACTTTTAACATACAAGACAATTGTGGATATAAATCCAGAGGAATTCCTGTTAAATCCAGAGGTTTTCCTGTTAAATCCAGAGGTTTTCCTGTTAAATCCAGAGGTTTTCCTGTTAAATCCAGAGGTTTTCCTGTTAAATCCAGAGGTTTTCCTGTTAAATCCAGAGGAATTCCTGTTAAATCCAGAGGAATTCCTGTTAAATCCAGAGGAATTCCTGTTAAATCCAGAGGAATTCCTGTTAAATCCAGAGGAATTCCTGTTAAATCCAGAGTGAATTCCTGTTAAATCCAGAGGTATTCCTGTTAAATCCAGAGGTTTTCCTGTTAAATCCAGAGGAATTCCTGTTAAATCCAGAGGAATTCCTGTTAAATCCAGAGGAATTCCTGTTAAATCCAGAGGAATTCCTGTTAAATCCAGAGGAATTCCTGTTAAATCCAGAGGAATTCCTGTTAAATCCAGAGGAATTCCTGTTAAATCCAGAGGTATTCCTGTTAAATCCAGAGGTATTCCTGTTAAATCCAGAGGTATTCCTGTTAAATCCAGAGGTATTCCTGTTAAATCCAGAGGTATTCCTGTTAAATCCAGAGGTATTCCTGTTAAATCCAGAGGTATTCCTGTTAAATCCAGAGGTATTCCTGTTAAATCCAGAGGTATTCCTGTTAAATCCAGAGGTATTCCTGTTAAATCCAGAGGTATTCCTGTTAAATCCAGAGGTATTCCTGTTAACCCTAGTTCCTAGGCTTTTTTTGTGTATCCATATAATCTTGCATTACCCTCCACGGGATAGATATGGGGTGCACTAGGGATGGATATGGGTGCACAATAAACTAGGGATGGATATGGTTGCACAATAAACTAGGGATGGATATGGGTGCACAATAAACTAGGGATGGATATGGGTGCACAATAAACTAGGGATGGATATGGGTGCACAATAAACTAGGGATGGATATGGGTGCACAATAAACTAGGGATGGATATGGGTGCACAATAAACTAGGGATGGATATGGGTGCACAATAAACTAGGGATGGATATGGGTGCACAATAAACTAAGCATAGATATGGGTTTCACTAGGGATGGATATGGGTGCACAATAAACTAGGGATGGATATGGGTGCACAAACTAGGGATGGATATGGGTGCACAAACTAGGGATGGATATGGGTGCACAATAAACTAGGGATGGATATGGTGCACTCTGAGGATGCTGTGAGGAGTCTCAGTAGTTTACACAGATAACTGATTCTAGAGTATTAAAAAACTTACACATTACTTCACCATTTTCACTAACTTTTTTCCCCACCATCTTCACTAACAACTTCTTCCCATCATTATCACCATCATCTTTAATCATCATCATCACCATCTTCACTATCATCTTCAACACCTTCACTTTTATCATCTTCCCATCACCATCTTCAGCCTCAAAGTCTTACTTAACTTTCAACGTGAAAAATACTGGCGTTTGTACTTCCCTTTCTGCTGCTGCAGCATCTGCTGAACTTATCTGCTGCTGCAGCATCTGCTGAACTTATCTGCTGCTGCAGCATCTGAACTATCTGCTGCGCAGCACGCTAACTTATCTGCGTGGCATTGCTGAACTTATCTGCTGCTGCAGCATCTATACCTAGAGTATACCTGGAGAGGGTTTCGGGGGTCAACGCCCACGCGGCCCGGTCTGATCAACCAGGCTGTTACTACTAGCCGCACGCAAACTGACGTACGAACCACAGCCCGGCTGGTCAGGTACCGACTTTAGGTGTCTGTCCAGAAAGGGGTCTATTGGTAATCCCCTTATATATGCTGGGAGGCAGTTGAACAGTCTTGGGCCCCTGACACTTATTGTGTTGTCTCTCAGTGTACTCTTGGTGCTCCTGATTTTCATTGAGGGAATGTTGCATCTCCTGCCGAGTCTTTTGCTTTCATAGGGAGTGATTTTCGTGTGCAAGTTTGGTACTAATCCCTCTAGGATTTTTCAAGTGTAAATTATCATGTATCTCTCTCGCCTGCGTTCCAGAGAATACAAATAAAGGGACTTTAACCATTCCTAGCAATTTAGGTGTTTTATCGTACTTAGCCTAGATACACGTAAATTAAATAATTTTGAACTTTATCATATCAAATGAAAAAAAAACTTTTGAAGTGCTGATAAGCAGATTTGCAAAGCCAAGCCTAAGCAACAAACGTCGCAAGGATGAACGTCGCAAGGATGAACGTCGCAAGGATGAACGTCGCAAGGATGAACGTCGCAAGGATGAACGTCGCAAGGATGAACGTCGCAAGGATGAACGTCGCAAGGATGAACGTCGCAAGGATGAACGTCGCAAGGATGAACGTCGCAAGGATGAACGTCGCAAGGATGAACGTCGCAAGGATGAACGTCCAAGGATGAACGTCCCAAGGATGAACGTCCCAAGGATGAACGTCGCAAGGTCAGCAATTTCGCCTGCCTTGAACGGGCAGTTAGTGTACACGAGTATTCCAGCCTAGAAAGACCAAGCGATTTGAAGAGAATCATCATGGGCTTGGCGTCCCTAGTTTTGAAGGTTCTCATTATCCATCCTATGTTTTTTCTACCAGATGCAGTAGATACATTGTTGTGGTTTTTGAAGGCGAGATCCTCTGACATTATCACTCCCAGGTCCTTCACATTACTTTTTTGCTCTATTGTATGGCTAGAATTTGTTGTATACCCTAATACAGTTTTAATTTGCTCAAGTTTTCCATATCTGAGTAGTTGAAAATTCTCTTCATTGAACTTCATATTGTTTTGAGTGGACCATTTGAAGATTTGGTTGGTTGTCCACTTGGAGTCTTGCGGTGTCTTCGATGGAGGACACTGTCATCTGCTGAACTTTTCTGCTGCTGCAGCATCTGCTGAACTTATCTGCTGCTGCAACATACATCTGCTGAACTTACCTGCTGCTGCAACATCTGCTGAACTTACCTGCTGCTGCAACATCTGCTGAACCTATCTGTGTGTCATTTAAACCTCAACAACGCTGCAAGTAGAACCTGACTGTGTGTCAAGTGAACCTCACCAATGCTGTAAGTAGAACCCTGACTGGTGTGTCAAGTGAACCTCACCAATGCTGTAAGTAGAACCCTGACTGGTGTGTCAAGTGAACCCAACCAATGCTGTGTCAAGATAATGAACCCTGACTGGTGTGTCAAGTGAACCTCACCAATGCTGTAAGTAGAACCCTGACTGGTGTGTCAAGTGAACCTCACCAATGCTGTAAGTAGAACCCTGACTGGTGTGTCAAGTGAACCTCACCAATGCTGTAAGTAGAACCCTGACTGGTGTGTCAAGTGAACCTCACCAATGCTGTAGTAGAACCCTGACTGGTGTGTCAAGTGAACCTCACCAATGCTGTAAGTAGAACCCTGACTGGTGTGTCAAGTGAACCTCACCAATGCTGTAAGTAGAACCCTGACTGGTGTGTCAAGTGAACCTCACCAATGCTGTAAGTAGAACCCTGACTGGTGTGTCAAGTGAACCTCACCAATGCTGTAAGTAGAACCCTGACTGGTGCGTCAAGTGAACCTCACCAACGTCATCATTGGTATAAATCTTGGCTATTAATACCGACAAATTGGTTTAAAATGACACTTGACCAAACACTGGGACATGTTAGAAAACGTTTCGCTCCTGGGACCTTGAAGTGATCAAGGTTCCAGAAGTGAAACACTTAATAAATATCTAAGAACCTTACTTTATCGTCCCTCCTCGCTGACGGCCCCGCCGGTGACACAGACCCCCTTTTTGACCTGTCAGCAAAGCTTCATTACAGCAACTTTGTGAAGCGCTGTATGACCCAGGTGGGTTGAGCGCTTAATTTTGATTAAATAATAATACATCAACTTAATACTCCTCACCGCCCTTCCTAACTCCACCTCTGTTACACTCATCACCCTCACTGATCATGTATATTACACCTTTTAGTACACAGCGTTGTATGACCCGGGTTCACCTGACACACGTGTTTTGGTTCTAGGGTTCTACCCTCACAACAAGGCTTGAGGTCACCCTTCCTTCTTGATTGCCTGATCAATCAGGCTGTTCCTGCCTACAGCGCCATCACAATCTGGCTGGTCTGGCATTCGAGTTTTTTTTCCCTGCCTTTTTATCAATCTCCTGATGGCTCCATCAGGATTGAATTCCGTTGCCCTTGTGGTAGACAGCTAGTGTGTCAGGAGCTGTGTCATGGTTGCTGATGACAATCTACTGCTGGGGGTATGGGGACTGGATGATTTGCACCTCTGTACGTGTCCTGCTGGGCGCTTAAGCCTACTGAGTAAGGCTGGACCGCCGGGGTGGTCTGCTCACCATGCCAGCGCTCTATTTAGTATTATTTTGTCAAGTCCTGACTTAAGGAAGCTCACCTGTGAGGAAAAACGGTCTCCACGTAAATTACTGCTCTGTTATATATGCCTCTCTAATACCATATTTATCAGCAACTCTCAAACTTCCGTGTTCAGGGGACTGACTGATTACGTGCACCTCAGTGTGCAACCCATCCTTCCTCTTAACTCGCATAATAATCTTGTGGATTTCTGTCATGGGGTTTGCAACTATGTGATATTTTCACTCTTTAAGGCACCCTCATCAGTCATCCAGCTGACTGTCGTTACAACAATGAATGAGTCTGTGACTAGGACAAGGTGAGGCGGCCGCTGGTGCCCCTGGTCCAGCGAGGGCGATGTTTCCAATGATAAACATAATTGGCACTAACTACACTTGCTACAAACAATATGATTTACAACTCGTCGATATTCCATCCCACCTCATTACTGGCTGAGATCTACCTCCAGGAAAAGAGGAAGACTGTCAGCAGAAAGGGGAAAATATGTGCTAACACGGGTCTGTTACAAGATGACCAACAGCTCTGTGGAACAGAGGCTTTCCTCTACCTTGTAAAAAAATAAATGTCATATGATGTGTGGTTCAGAGTGACACTGGCGGCCGAGCGTTCAACTACATCCCTCTTGTATTATGTTACCAGCAGCTAGCATGACTCACTTGCCTTGAGACCTCAAGTCTGTGTGTGTACTCACCTAATTGTGGTTACGGGGGTCGATTCACAGCTCTTGGCCTCGCCTCTTCACCAGTCGCTACTAGGTCACTCTCCCTGCTCTGAGTTTTATCATACCTCTTCTTAAAGCTATGTATGGATCCTGCCTCCACTACATCACTTTACAGACTATTCCACTTCCTCTGACTGAAGAAATACTTCCTAACATCCCTGTGACTCATCTGAGTCTTCAACTTCCAATTGTGACCCCTTATTGCTGTGTCGCATTTCTGGGACATCCTGTCTCTGTCCACCTTGTCGATTCCTCTCAGTCTTTTATATGTTATCATATTACCCCTCTCTCTCCTGTCCTCCAGTGTCGTCAGGTCGATTTCCCTTAACCTCTCCTCGTAGGACATACCCCTTAGCTCCGGAACTAGTCTCGTTGCAAACCTTTGCACTTTCTCTAATTTCCTTACGTGCTTGACTAGGTGTGGGTCCCAAACTGGTGCTGCATATATGTACTCACCTATTTGTGGTTGCAGGGGTCGATTCATAGCTCCTGGCCCCGCCTCTTCACTGATTGCTACTAGGTCCTCTCTCTCCCTGCTCCATGAGCTTTATCAAACCTCGTCTTAAAACTATGTATGGTTCCTGCCTCCACTATGTCGCTTTCTAGGCTATTCCACTTCCTGACAACTCTATGACTGAAGAAATACTTCATAACATCCCTTTGACTCATAGGAGTCTTCAACTTCCAATTGTGACCCCTTGTTTCTGTGTCCCCTCTCTGGAACATCTTGTCTCTGTCCACCTTATCTATTCCTCGCAGTATTTTATATGTCGTTATCATGTCTCCCCTAATCCTCCTGTCCTCTAGTGTCGTCAGGCCGATTTCCCTTAACCTTTCTTCGTAGGACAATCCCCTTAGCTCTGGGACTAGTCTTGTTGCAAACCTTTGCACTTTCTCTAATTTCTTGACGTGCTTGACCAGATGTGGGTTCCAAACTGGTGCTGCATACTCCAGTATGGGCCTGACGTATATGGTGTACAGAGTCTTGAATGATTCCTTAGTGAGGTATTGGAACGCTATTCTTAGGTTTGCCAGCCGCCCGTATGCTGCAGGAGTTATCTGATTGATGTGTGCCTCAGGAGATGTGCTCGGTATTATACTCACCCCAAGATCTTTTTCCTTGAGTGAGGTTTGCAGTCTTTGGCCACCTAGACTATACTCTGTCTGCGGTCTTCTTTGCCCTTTGTGTGTGTGTGTGTGTGTGTGTGTGTGTGTGTGTGTGTGAGAATTATATGCATTAAGTCAAAATAATGCATTAACGGTAAAATAACACTACCATTTCGAGATTACAAATGTCAACATGGCACCTGGACACTAACAACACCAGCCTTCCTCTGAGGAGGACAGAGCAGTGATGATATTGTGAAGAGGATCAGGTTGTCTCCAGTTACCACACGGGAACAAAATCAGGGAGCAGTGTGTACAGGGCGCCAGGCATGATGCAAATAGTCCTGTGAATCTTGCCCAAGATACTCTACACCGGCGGTGAAAATTTTGAAACTGGGTGAATACCTGGAGTTTACCTGGAGTTCCGGGGGTCAACGCCCCCGCGGACCGGTCTGTGACCAGGCCTCATGGTGGATCAGGGCCTGATCAACCAGGCTGTTACTGCTGGCCGCACGCAGTCCAACGTACGAACCACAGCCTGGCTGGTCAGGTACCGATTTTAGGTGCCTGTCCAGTGCCTGCTTGAAGACAGTCAGGGGTCTATTGGTAATCCCCCTTATGCATGCTGGGAGGCAGTTGAACAGTCTTGGGCCCCTGACAGATTAGAAGAAGCATTATTCAGTTATTGAATATTAATATCAATACTTATTCAACAAAACTGGCAAATTTGGATTTATGTCAGCCATTAACAATACGAATCTTTCGTTCAGGAAACCACACCAGAGGTAAAAATCTGAAGCCAATCAGATGGATCATTCTCCAGTTATGACAGAGTCCAACAATTTGTGTTTTTTAACGATTTTACTAAAGTGACGAATTTGCCTGTACACAAAACTTTATGGGTCTTATCCTCGCCCTCACATCCATCGCTCACTCAGAAAAAGTAAACTAAAATTAATTTATCGGGAAAAAAAAAATTTCACACTATTTTATGCAACGCTGCATGACCCTCGTGGGTTTAGCTCTTATGATTATAATAAAAATCACACTATTTTACACAAAATTGGTAAATCTGCACTTAACTTCAAAGACTCCAACATCGTCATATTAGAAGGAAAAATCAGTGTAAAACTTTATAATCTCCGTGAAGGTTTGAAGCTCCGCCACTGCAGGTTGTGAAGGTTTGAAGCTCCGCCACTGCAGGTTGTGAAGGTTTGAAGCTCCGCCACTGCAGGTTGTGGAGGTTTGAAGCTCCGCCACTGCAGGTTGTGGAGGTTTGAAGCTCCGCCACTGCAGGTTGTGGAGGTTGAAGCTCCACCACTGCAGGTTGTGAAGGTTGAAGGACTGCAGGTTGTGAAGGTTTGAAGCTCCGCCACTGCAGGTTGTGAAGGTTTGAAGCTCCGCCACTGCAGGTTGTGAAGGTTTGAAGCTCCGCCACTGCAGGTTGTGGAGGTTTGAAGCTCCGCCACTGCAGGTTGTGAAGGTTTGAAGCTCCGCCACTGCAGGTTGTGAAGGTTTGAAGCTCCGCCACTGCAGGTTGTGGAGGTTTGAAGCTCCGCCACTGCAGGTTGTGGAAGGTTTGAAGCTCCGCCACTGCAGGTTGTGGAGGTTTGAAGCTCCGCCACTGCAGGTTGTGGAGGTTTGAAGCTCCGCCACTGCAGGTTGTGAGGTTTGAAGCTCCGCCACTGCAGGTTGTGCAGGTTTGAAGCTCCGCCACTGCAGGTTGTGAAGGTTTGAAGCTCCGCCACTGCAGGTTGTGGAGGTTTGAAGCTCCGCCACTGCAGGTTGTGAAGGTTTGAAGCTCCGCCACTGCAGGTTGTGAGGTTTGAAGCTCCGCCACTGCAGGTTGTGGAAGGTTTGAAGCTCCGCCACTGCAGGTTGTGGAGGTTTGAAGCTCCGCCACTGCAGGTTGTGGAGGTTTGAAGCTCCGCCACTGCAGGTGTGAGGTTTGAGCCCGCCTGCAGGTTGTGGAGGTTTGAAGCTCCGCCACTGCAGGTTGTGGAGGTTTGAAGCTCCGCCACTGCAGGTTGTGGAGGTTTGAAGCTCCGCCACTGCAGGTTGTGGAGGTTTGAAGCTCCGCCACTGCAGGTTGTGGAGGTTTGAAGCTCCGCCACTGCAGGTTGTGGAGGTTTGAAGCTCCGCCACTGCAGGTTGTGGAGGTTTGAAGCTCCGCCACTGCAGGTTGTGGAGTTTGAGCTCCACGCATCTGCAGGTTGTGGAGGTTTGAAGCTCCGCCACTGCAGGTTGTGGAGGTTTGAAGCTCCACCACTGCAGGTTGTGGAGGTTTGACTCACCACACCACCACCTGACTCACCACACCACCACCTGACTCACCACACCACCACCTGACTCACCACACCACCACCTGACTCACCACACCACCACCTGACTCACCACACCACCACCTGACTCACCACACCACCACCTGACTCACCACACCACCACCTGACTCACCACACCACCACCTGACTCACCACACCACCACCTGACTCACCACACCACCACCTGACTCACCACACCACCACCTGACTCACCACACCACCACCTAACAACACAACCTCTCTCCCAGTATACTGAATCACATTCCTCAACCAACGATCACTTGGAAAAACTATATCTGAGCTGTGTTTTGTACCTTCTACAGGTGAGCACACACACACACAACCTGTACACACACACCTTTGACCTTATACATTTGAAGAGTTTCGAGAGTATCTACTCTCTGAGCCCGGCCATGGGCCAGGCTCGTCTGGTGCTTGCCTGGTCAACCAGGCTGTTGCTGCTGGAGGCCCGCTGACCCACATATCCATCACAGCCTGGTTGATCTGGCACCCGATGAAGATACTTGTCCAGTTTCCTCTTGAAGGCTTCTACACTGGTTCCAACCGTGTTTCGGATATCTTCTGGTAAGATGTTGAATAGTCTGGGACCCTGGATGTTAATACAGTGCTCCCGTATTGTCCCCACCGCACCCCTGCTCCTCACTGGGTTTATTTTACACTTTCTCCCATATCTCTCACTCCAGTATGTTGTTATGGCAGTGTGCAGATTTGGGACCAGGCCCTCAAGTACTTTCCAAGTATATATTATCATGTATCTCTCTCTCCTCCGCTCCAATGAGTACATGTTCAAGACTTGAAGGCGTTCCCAATAATTTAGATGTTTCAATGGCTCAATGTGAGCCGTAAACGATCTCTGTATTTGTTCCAGCTCTGATATTTCTCCTGCCCTGAACGGGGCCGTCAGCACAGAGCAGTATTCTAAGTGAGGGAGCACTAGCGATTTGAAGAGTGTCACCATCGGCATTATTTCCCTTGTTTTGAAAGTTCTCAATACCCACCCCGTCATCTTCCTGGCTGTTGTGATCTTTGTCTTGTTATGGTCTTTAAAAGACAGATCAGCAGACATAATTATTCCCAAGTCCTTTACGTGTTCCTTTCGTTCTATGTGGTGACACACACACCTGTACACACACACACACACACCTGTACACACACACACACACCTGTACACACACACACACCTGTACACACACACACCTGTACACACACACACACACCTGTACACACACACACACACACCTGTACACAGGAGACAGGAAGGACTCCAGGAATTCAGAATAGGGAGGTATACCAACAAGTGCTGGATGAAATACACACAACCGAGGAGGAGGTGAAGAAGCTGCTATGTGAACTCGATACCTCAAAAGCGGTGGGACCGGACAACATTTCTCCGTGGGTCCTTAGAGAGGGAGCAGAGATGTTGTGTGTGCCACTAACACAAATCTTCAACACATCCATTGAAACTGGGCAACTACCTGAGGCGTGGAAGATGGCAAATGTAGTCCCAATTTTTAAGAAAGGAGACAGACACGAGGCATTAAACTACAGACCTGTGTCACTGACGTGTATAGTATGCAAAGTCATGGAGAAGATCATCAGGAGGAGAGTGGTGGAGCACCTAGAAAGACACAAGCTTATAAACGACAACCAGCACGGTTTCAGGGAAGGAAAATCCTGTGTCACAAACCTACTGGAGTTTTATGACAAGGTAACAGAAGTAAGACACGAGAGAGGGGTGGATAGACTGCATTTTTTGGACTGCAAGAAGGCGTTCGACACAGTTCCTCACAAGAGATTAATGCAAAAGCTAGAGGATCAGGCACACGTAACAGGAAAAGCACTGCAATGGATCAGAGAATATCTGACAGGGAGGCAACAACGAGTCATGGTACGTGACGAGATGTCAGAGTGGGCACCTGTGACGAGTGGAGTTCCACAAGGGTCAGTCCTAGGACCTGTACTGTTTTTGGTATATGTGAATGACATAACGGAAGGGGTAGACTCAGAAGTGTCACTATTTGCAGATGATGTGAAGTTAATGAGAAGAATCAAATCAATCGAGGATCAGGCAGGACTACAAAGAGACCTGGACAGGCTGCAAGCCTGGTCCAGTAAGTGGCTCCTTGAATTTAACCCTGCCAAATGTAAAGTCATGAATATCGGGAAGGGCAAAGAAGACCGCAGACAGAGTATAGTCTAGGTGGCCAAAGACTGCAAACCTCACTCAAAGAAAAGATCTTGGGGTGAGTATAATACCGAGCACATCTCCTGAGGCACACATCAATCAGATAACTGCTGCAGCATACGGGCGGCTGGCAAACCTAAGAATAGCGTTCCAATACCTCACTAAGGAATCATTCAAGACTCTGTATACCATATACGTCAGGCCCATACTGGAGTATGCAGCACCAGTTTGGAACCCACACCTGGTCAAGCACGTCAAGAAATTAGAGAAAGTGCAAAGGTTTGCAACAAGACTAGTCCCAGAGCTAAGGGGATTGTCCTACGAAGAAAGGTTAAGGGAAATCGGCCTGACGACACTAGAGGACAGGAGGGTTAGGGGAGACATGATAACGACATATAAAATACTGCGAGGAATAGATAAGGTGGACAGAGACAAGATGTTCCAGAGAGGGGATACAGAAACAAGGGGTCACAATTGGAAGTTGAAGACTCCTATGAGTCAAAGGGATGTTAGGAAGTATTTCTTCAGTCATAGAGTTGTCAGGAAGTGGAATAGCTTAGAAAGCGACATAGTGGAGGCAGGAACCATACATAGTTTTAAGACTAGGTTTGATAAAGCTCGTGGAGCAGGGAGAGAGAGAGAGAGGACCTAGTAGCAATCAGTGAAGAGGCGGGGCCAGGAGCTATGACTCGACCCCTGCAACCACAAATAGGTGAGTACACACACAGTCTCCTTCACGTACAGAGAACCGACTCGCACATTTCGTTGTTGACAATATACGTGGCTGTGTAGAGGCGAGAGATCACAAAAAGATTTGTGCACAATCTCTTCGTATTGAACATCCTGGTTTTAGCAAATTGAAGCTTTTATCACCGGTGAATACGCTTACTGCAGCAAGCTTTTATCTTGCCCAACATGCGACACTATACGAATTCAATCAAGTATTGGTAATCTCTGGTGGATTAAACGACAATCAATTAACGGCTAGCATAAAAACTCAATCAATTACGTCAGACCATAAAAGTTAATCAAGTAAACCTGAACAGTTATTTGTGTAAAACGCCGATGTTGCAGGAAAAATGAAAGAGTGAACACGGAATTGTTCAGTGGTGCCTGGCACCCACTGGCACCCACCACCTCCAATCCTCGTCCACTTTCCAATCTTCGCCTACGTCTCTCCCTCCCTAACGTCTCTCCTTCCCTCCCTAACGTCTCCCTAGTCCCTAACGTCTCTCCCACCCCCTAAAATACCGCGACCTCTTGTCCAAATGAGTGTGTCGTCTCTCTACCTCCTGCAAACTCTTCCATCCTCAAATATGCCATTCATCAGTCCTCAAAAACAATGCTACAACACCAAATGCCCCGCATACCATTTGAAGGGGACCAGGAGGTACAGACCCCATAAAACAAACCATAGTAGTTACGGCAATCTCGCTCCAAGTGATTTTTTAGTGGCAGGAAACGAAAAAAGAAAATGGAAAGAAATAACCAAAATATTCCACCACCTTGGCGCCTGGTTGGACTGGTGGCACAGCCAGTGGCATCCCTTTCCCCTCCAGAATCACAACCACTGATACCAACAACAAAATCCCCCCCAACAAACATGCAATACGACTTCATTTGTATTTGCGAATTAACAGGGCCTTAAGCCATCCACCAACAACAAAATACCTTTCATCGGTGGACTTCTAGAGGAGTCAAATACGATATTTGCAGCCTTCATAAAAACCCACACAAAAGACCACTTTGATAACGAAATATTGATAATAAGGTACAACATTTTTAGATGCGACAGAAAGAACAGGCAATAAGGGAAGGGAGGGATGGGTTGGCCTGTATGTCAGGGTCGCTCATTTGCATGGAGATACGTACTGGACACCACAAATGATGTAGTTGATCGAAAACCAAAACTTAATCATTGTGGTTGTCTATAAGCCATCAGATGCAACTTCCCAACAGTCTGGAAAACCTTCCAAACCCATCCCCAACCCTCTTCCTGCTTGGTGATCTCAATCTAAGACATACAAAATGGAAAAATGTAGCAAATGTTATAGCAGAGACAATCCCTAGAGGCAACTGAGATGAAAAGTCACACACCTGAGTTATTGAATCTCTGCAATAATTAGATCCTAAGCCAACAGATAGTGGAGCCAACAAAACTGGAAAACACAGTTGACCTTATTTTCACAAATAATGATTACCTAGTAAGAAACATAATATAAAAAAAACTAATTTGGATCACGATCTAATCGAAGTCCAGACGTGTATGCACAGGAGTCCTGACCAGCAAAATGCACACAGCTACGAAGGTGCCTTCACAAAATTCAACTTCAAAAACAAGAACATCAACTGAGATCAGGTAAACCATGTCCTAAATGAAACATATTGGGAAGATATCTTAAATAACAAAGATCCAAACCAGTGCCTTGAAAAGATCAACTTTCTGGCAGCTGAGGTAAGCTCAAGGTATCTTCCCCTAAGAAAAAAAAGAGAGAGATGCTCCCTCTACAGGAGAAGGCGAAGAATCCCTGAGCTCTTAAGGGGGCTAAATTATCTGAAACATGGAAGGAAGCACTGACCAGGGAAGTGGAAAATATTGAGCTTAAGCCAAATGGTTCATACAAGATCTTGTAGAGGCAGGAAGAGCTAAAAGCAATTAGTGAAATCAAAAGAAATTAAAAATATTTCTTTTCATATGCCAAAAACAAGGCAAAAATCACATCTACTATCGGGCCCTTGCTAAGACAACTTACACAGATGACAACAAAGAGATGAGTGAGATACAGAAGTCTCAATACAACTGTGTGTTTAGCGAGCAACTAATCAGTCTAAAGATCGACATTCCAAACAATTTTTTCATGAATGAGCCTCAAAAACCTGTCGATGTATGCCAAATTTCTGACATAACCCTAACTCATCTGGACTTTGAGAAAGCCACTGACAACATGCCCATGCACTCAGCCCCAGGCCCAGCCTCATGGAACTCAGTGTTCATTAAGAAATGCAAGAAATCCCTTTCAGGGGCCTTAAGTATGCTATGGAGAAGGAACATAGACACAGGTGTAATCCCACAGTCACTAAAAACAACGGATATAAAGGCGGAAGCAAAGTAATAGCTAAGAACTATAGACCAATAGCTCTAATGTCCCACATCATAAACAGTTCTAAGAAGCATGATAGTAAGTCACTGGGCAGCATGGGTTTAGAGCAAGTCGATCCTTCCTCTTGCTACTACTGGACTACTATGATATCATCTTGGATGCACTGGAAGACAAATAGAATGCAGATGTACTATACAAAGATTTTGCAAAAGCCTTTGATGAGTGCACTCATAGTGTAATAGCACACAAAATGCATGCTAAAGGGGTAACTGGTAGAGTGGGCAGATGGATCTTCAACTTTTTAACCAATCGAACACAAAGAGTAGTGGTAAACAGAGTAAACTTGGAGGCTACCACAGTGAAAAGCTCTGTTCCACAAGGCACAGTACAATGGAACTCGACTTACGAGTGTCCCAATATACGAGTTTTTCGAGATACTACGTACTATGTGCCGTCGCTCGGTCGATTTTTTGCTCTGAGTTACGAGCCAACATCCAAGTTACGAGCGAGCTTCTCCCGCTTCTCCCTCAACCCACACACCTTGCTTGTTTATGTATGAGTTCATGCTTTAATTCCATGGACATCATCCTCTTTTTCTTCTCAGCACTGTCCTTTGCACTTACTTTCTTAGGACTCATGGTTAGTAAAAAGAAATTTGGCAAAATAACTGCACAAAATGCAAGCAAACACGAGAGAAATGCTTCCACGGCGAGGTAAACAGTGCACTGAGTTGGCTGCGTTCTGAAGCTCCTCATTATTATTATTAATTTAGGGAACTGAAGCTCGCTCATTATCATTATCATTACTATTATTATTAATTTAGGGAAATGGAGTGCAGATCCCTAAATTAATAATAATAATAATAATGAAGAAGAATTGTAATAATAATAATACTGTAATAATAATAATGAGCGAGCTTCAGTTCCCTAAATTAATAATAATACAGTGGAACCCTGAGTTTCGGCCGCCCTGAGAATCAGCCGCTTCGAGTTTCGACCGCTTTTTTCGGCTAAATTTTGTCCTGAGTTTTGGCCGTTGCCCCATGTTTCGGCCAGCGTACCAGACCTGTCCACCTGCCAATGCCTGCATGCCTCCCCATGCAGGTGTCGTGAGCCAGTCTAGCTTTGTTTATCCTTGAATGAACATTACCCTGCGCGCTCATCCAAACATTTACATAAGAACATAAGAAAGGAGGAACACTGCAACAGGCCTACTGGCCCACACTTGGCAAGTCCATGTCAAAACCAACCAACCAACAAAAATATTTGTCCAACCCATCCCCATAGCCATCCAAGCAACAAGCCCCGACAACACCCCCCTTCCCCAACCATTGTGCAAGTCCCATTCAAATCCACCCCTCTCACAGCAAGCCAACTGGTCCACACTAGGTAGGTCCCCCTAAAACCCAAAACCAATCCCACAAACAAAAACTCCTACCCAACCCACCTACTCCATCCATGGAATATGCTTTGATAATCAGGGCACTATAAAATAGGGTACTGAAGGAGCTGAAGCACCTGGTCCATCACAAGAGCACCAAAGGAGCTGAAGTACCTGGTCCATCACTAGGGCACTGAATGAGCCGAAGCACATGATCCATCACCAGGGCGTTGAAGGAGCTGAAGCTCATGGTCCATCACCAAGGTATAAAAAGGAGCCGAAGCACCTGGTTCATCACCAGGGCACTGAGGGAGCCGAAGCACCTGGTTCATCACCAGGGCACTGAGGGAGCCAAAGCACCTGGTTCATCACCAGGGCACTGAGGGAGCCAAAGCACCTGGTTCATCACCAGGGCACTGAGGGAGCCAAAGCACCTGGTTCATCACCAGGGCACTGAGGGAGCCAAAGCACCTGGTCCATCACCAGGGCACTGAATGAGCCGAATTACCTGGTCCATCACCAGGCCGTTAAAGGAGCAGAATCATCTGGTTCATCACCAGGGAACTGAGGAAGCCGAAGCACCTGTTCCATCACCAGGACACTGAAGCAGCTGAGGCACCCAGTCCATCACCAGGGCACTGAAGGAGCCGAGGCACCTGGTCCATCACCAGGGCATTGAGGGAGCCGAAGCACCTGGTCCATTACCAGGGCATTGAGGGAGCCGAAGCGCCTGGTCCGTCACCAAGGCACCGAGGTGACGCCCGATTAGTAATCAAAGAAACTAATTTCCGCAGATGCAAGTGCCTTGAATCAGCACTTATCGCTGTTTCTAACACTATTAAACAAAACAAAGGCAGCTTCACCATCTCTGAAGTCTTAGCAAGAATCCTCCTGAAAACAGTAAACCCTACCATCACATAGTCTCTCCTGCTAATACTACACAAGCACATCACAGATGTGGAACACTGTTACAGGCCTTCTCTATTCCAACCTCCAACAGAAATATTTGTCTAACCTATTTTTATACTACCCAAGTAATTGCTTTTATCACCTTTTACTCATGTGCAAGTTGATTGTTCTACCTTATTGTATTACTACTACTACTACTACAACTTATATCACTACTACTTCTACCACCACTGACTACTACTTCTACCACCACTTCACAATAAATTCATTGAGTTTAGTGCTTGTTTATTGATTGTGACTGTGAAATAAGCCACCATGGGCCCAAAGAAACTTCCTAGTGGCAGCCCTTTGGTAAAGAAAGTGAGAAACACCATAGAAGTGAAGGAGAAATACCATGGAACTGAGGAACTTGCTTCAGAGGAGGAGGAAGAGGAAGAGAAAGAGGAAGAGGGAGTGGATGAGGTGCCTTCTTCAGAGATTAAGGAGATTTGTGGAATAGGGTGCAGGCATTTGCTGAAAAATATCACCCTGAGCAAGCTGAAACAAGCCATCTCTGCAACAAGTTCAGTGACAGAACCATGTCCCATTTTAGGGAAATCTTAGAGGTGCCAGAGACTGAGGACTGTGGACAGTTATTTTGTGAGACGGGTCCAGTGACTTTTAAGGTGGTCCTAGTGGCATTAAAAGACAAAGAAGGGAAGTAACCCAAGATAAGGACTTGTTACCTAAAGTCTTTATGGAAGGGGATTTCCCTTCCAAACAATAAGTCCTCCCTCTCTCCTCCTCCCTATCTTCCAGATGCCAACAAGACTCTTCAATAAAGATATACGTAAATGTGATTTTAAATGTTTATTTATGTATTGTATTACTCATTTTAGTACAGTGGAACCCCAAATTTCGGCCGTAATCCATTCCAGAAGCTAGGCCTAAACTCGAAGCGGCCAAAGTCGAAGCAATATTTCCCACAAGAAATAATGGGAATACAATTAATCTGTTCCACCCAAAAATATTCACAAAAAAATAATTTTTTTTAAAGAATAAATACTATAGTTTTACATACAGAAAACAATGAGAAATATAAAGCACTAATTTTAATGGATAAATGAATATTTAAATCAGTTTTACATTTATTGAAGACTTTGTTGAGTAAAGAGAGGAGTGTTTGTTTGAGGCAGGACAAGATAGTCCTTCAATATGACACTAATATCAACTCTACAGCTTACTTATCTAGCACAATTCATCTAATATGACATAATAAACAATATTAATAACATAGAAACATGATATATACTTTAAAATGAATAAAATATGTCATATGTCTCTCTCCCTAACTGACAGTGTTGCTGTGTTTGTTGTTGGGTGTATAAGGGCCACTGAAAGATAAGCCTTACATAGTGTTGGTCATGGCTGCCAGACGGCGGTGTTGTCAGTAGCCTTATATAACTCCAACAACATTGGAGGAGTCAGTTTCATCCTGTACTTTCCCTATCGATTAATTGCTTAACTTACTTGCTACACTGTTAATGCTACACTTTATCACTGGCTGGTGCTATAGCCTTCATTGACTCGTGCTGCTTTAGTATCGTACATATCGTAGAATCACTGAAGAAGGCACATTCTCCCCTCTCTCTTCCTCCTCCACTTTGGTACTTTTCTACAATTTCTTTCTTCAATTTTATTGTGTTTGTCACTTTCTTTACCAAAGGGCTGCCACTATGAAGTTTCTTTGGGCCCATGGTGGCTTATTTCACAGTCACAATCATTAAACAAGCACTAAACACAATGAATTTATTGTGAAATGTTTGGATGAGCATGCAGGGTAATGTTCACTCAAGGATAAACAAGGCTAGACTGGCTCACGATGCCTGCGTGGGGAGGCGTGCAAGCGCGGGCAGGCGGACAGGTCTTTTATGCTGGCCAAAACTCAGGGCAACGGCCAAAAGTCGGGGCAAAATTAGGCCGAAAAAACTACCAAAACTTGAAGCGGCCGATAGCCGGGGTAGCCGAAACTCGGGGTTTCACTGTATTATATTTGTTGTATGTTAAACTATAGTTATTCTTTAAAAAATGATTTTTTGTTGAATATTTTTGTGGGTCTGGAATGGATTAATTGTATTTACATTATTTCTTGGAGGAAATATTGCTTCAACTTTCGCCCATTTCCAGTTTAGGCCTAGCTCCTGGAACGGATTACAGCCAAAACTCAGGGTTCCACTGTAATAATAATGTAATAATAATTATAATAATAATAATACAATATAATAGTATAATAATACATAATAATAATAATAATAATAATAATAATAATAATACGTAATAATAATAATATGTAATAATAATAATAATGAGGAAGTTCAGAATGCTGCCACTAGTTGACGCAGCCAATGCCAAAACATCCATTGAGCAGTGCACATGTGTTCCTCGGAGTGGAAGCATTTTTGTCATGCTTTGCTTGCATTATTTGCAGGTACAGGTACCATCCGACTTACGACCGAGCTTGGTTCCGACTAACTGGTCGTAAGTCAAAATGGACGTAAGTCGAACCTTACTACTGAATATCAGCATGACATTATGTAATGATTTTATTTTATTGTTTTATTTTGGTATTTCATTTTTTACTTTACTTTTTATGCTGTTAGTACTGTATTTTATACTGTAAGGTTTAGGACAAACACTGTGTACAGCACAAACAGTTGCTTATTTCCCAGAACATTTGCATACAAAACATGGTCGTAAGTCAAGTGGTCGTACGTCGAGCAGGCAATAAGTCGGATAGTAGGTGTATTTGGCCAAAAAAAAAATTTCTAACCATGGGTCCTAAGAAAATAAGTGCAAAGGACAGTGCTGAGAAGAAAAATTGGATATCCATGGAATTAAAGCAGGAAATCATAGATAAACACAAGCAAGGTATACGGGTTGTGGACTTGGCCAGACAGTATAAGCATAGTACTTCTACCATATGTACGATACTAAAGCAGGAGGAGTCGATAAAGGCTATAAAGCCAGCCAAGGGTGTTACAATAATTTCTAAGCTGCGGACCTCTGTCCATGAAAAGATGGAGAAGCTGCTGTTGACGTGGTTGACGGAGAAAAAGCCAAAAATCAGTGAAAAGTGAAGTGAACAAAGAATATAAAAGAAATTGTAGCATTTAACCCTTAAACTGTCCACACGTAGATATACGTTTACGTGCATAGCTGACCGAATATTTTGAGAAAAAAATAAATTGTTGTTTTTGTTTAACCCTTAAACGGTCCAAACGTATATATACGTTACCTCGCCCACTGCCCTGAATATTTTGAAAAAAAAAAATATTATTTTTTATATAGAAATAAAGAGCACAATTTTCTAAGTGTTATAGGATAAAAATAACAACTTTAGGGTCAGTACTTACTGAGATATACTGCCGCGAATTTGGCACTTGGCGATCACCTGACGGCAAGATGAAGCACTGCCGCTTGGAGAAAATCTACATATTTACCATTTTCTTCCATTTTATTTTTTAATATTCTTGGTTTTTATTATATATGATAGCTATTTTACAGTAAATCTTTTGATTTCAATGTCAATTGTTGTTTATACACCAATATTATATAAGAAATTATCATACTGACACAAACACACATGTACACACTGACAGGTGATTTTGCACACCTGGCTGAATCACATTCTATTATCTACAACTATATACAAGTATTTACATGTCCCACTTATGTTTCTAGAAGTCCACAATTGTATGATACTCCATGAAGCATGGATTCATACAGAGTGCCACCCTACACTGGTGACATATGAATCGTGTGTCCTTCCGCTGTTGTGGTCGTTTTGTGGTGGTAGCACACACAACACACTTCTTCTGGGAATGCTTCTTTTTTGGGGTAGGTGGTAAAGGTACCAGGTAGTGACAGTTAGGGATGATTCGGGCTGGCACTTCCCCCACTAGCTGTGGTTGTGATTGGGGAACAAGTTGCTGTTGAGGGGCAGGTACAGGTTTGGTACCATACTTTTTTGCTATCTGTTTTACGATATTCAGGGAGAATTCCGCAAAATGTTGTCGTTTTCCAGTCTTTATTTCATACATATTGAATGCATTGATCACTGCAATGTCTACAAGGTGGAAAAACAGTTATATATACCACTTGCGACTCCTACGCACACAGTCAACAAACCCTATCATCATGTCACACTTGTCAACTAGTCGCATATTTTTTGTATAGTCGACGACAACAGCTGGTTTGACAATATGTTCATTGGTGAGCCGGCTCATTTTGTCTGTTTGTACCATCTCATTTCTGTGGATGGTTGACAGAAATGTCACATCCTGTTTGTCATGCCACGTCAGTGCCATGATGTCATTGGCATGAAACATTTGCACTGCACTATCAACACTGCCACTGAAGCTTGGCATATGTTTTCTATTCCTTCTCACTGTTCCACATATATCAGTATTGTTCACACGTAGGAAATCAGCGAGCATAGGGCTTGTATACCAGTTGTCTGTGTACAATGTATGGCCCTTGCCAAGGTATGGTTCCATCCTGCGAACATCATCACCAGAAATGCCCAACATCCACCTGGTATCGTCGAGTGTTTTTTTCCCTGTGTATACAATGACATCTAATACAAGACCTGTCTCACAGTCGCACATAACAAAAAGTTTTATACCAAAGCGATGACGTTTGCTCAGAATATATTGCTTGAATGAATCAAGGACTCGTCGACAACAATGTTCTTGAAAGGATAAAAGTATGCACTGAATTTCTGCTTCAGGTACATAAACACTTCCCAGATTTTGTATAGAAGGTCATTTCTGTTGGGCATATTCCTGTCTGAGAAGTGCAACATTCGTAGCAACAGAATGAATCTGTTGCAGGAAAGGAGGTCATGGAAGACAGGAGTACTGATGAAGTGGTCTGTGGACCAGTAGTTACGTATATTATTCTTATAGGTATGTGGCAAAAGCATGACAGTGGCAAGGAATAAATACATTTCAGCCACTGTTGTGTCTTTCCACCTGCGCAGCTGTGACGATTCTCCAACCTCTGCTGTGTTGTCCTTGACATAGCGATAATAATTGTTCGTCTGGGTCACTATCAAGTTCATTATAGGCTAGTCAAAGTATAACTGGAAAAAGTCTAACTCTGTAGACTCATTTGTTATGGAACATTCTGGCAGGATGCCACTTCCACACATCAAAATCAAAAGGCTGTGGCACGAATACCCTTTGTGTCCACTTCCACTCTCGGTCACATGGTGCAGGGTGGACCTGTTGCATGGGGTGTGGGGGAGCAGGTGGGGGGACAGGAGTGGAGGCAGCACATGGCAGATTCACCTTCATGATCACTATCACTATCAGTGGCCGGGGTTTTGGATCGTGACCTGCCACGACCCTTGGGGACTGCATATGGCACACTACCTGAACGTAGGCGACGACGCCTAAAAGTAAGCTTCACAGGTGAATAATGAACATCACTATCACTAGACGAATCCTGCAAGGCATAAAATCAATCTCATCATCACTTACATCACTTTCACTATCACTAAAACACCGAGAAAATTATAGTTTCCTCTTGCGTAGTTGCCTATGGGAAACACTCGCCACTCCAGAGGTGCTTGGCCCAGGGTCTTGTGTGGCCACACTGGCCACCCCAGAAGTGCTTGGCCTAGGGACTGGTGTGGCCACACTGGCTACCCCAGAGGTGCTTGGCCCAGGGTCTGGTGTGGCCACAGTGGCCACCCCAGAGGTGATGGGCTAAGGGTCATCTGGGTTATCGTCAATATTTTCACTAATTCCTTGATTATTAGTGGCCACATCGGTGTCAAATCCACTAATCTCACGTTGTATATAACTTTCCTCGAATATTAGAGTGCTAATACGACAAGGCGTGAGTGAATCACGAGGATGTGCCATGATGTTGACCCAAGATGGAGCTGAATGTAACTGGTCCTACCATGTGGTACCCAGGCATCCAGGATTTTTTTAACCCAGCGCACACTGAGTGCGCAGACCCATTCTCTCATGCCTAGGTGACTCAGGTCTATTGCGCCAATTTTGAAGGAATGAAAAATAAAACGTAAAATTACGTTTGGGGCAACAGCAGTGCCAACGTAAATATACGTGCGGACCGTTTAAGGGTTAAAATGAAGAGTGCATCTTGTTTGTCATTCCCACATTTTGTAATACTGCACACATTGAGTGCACAGACCCATTCTCTAATCTCTAGGCAACTCAGGCTTATCGTGGCAAGGTTAAAAGCATTTGAAAAAAAACTTAGATCTACGTTCGGAGCAGTACGCACGTAAACGTATATCTACGTGTGGACAGTTTAAGGGTTAAGTTCAGCAATAAAGTGTAGCATTAAGAGTGTAGCAAGTAAGTTAAGCGAATAAGCGTCAGAAAAAAGAAGAAATGAAACTAACTCCTGCAATGTTGTTGTTGGAGGTTTATAGGGCCACTGACATCATGCACCGCTCTGCCTATCCGACCCTCAACCTCTGCCACCATCTCTGCTCCAAGGTAAGTGTTTACGTACACTTTGTATAACCAGTTTATTTCTTTACATTCTGTATTATGTTTTATACAATAATTCTTAATTATAAATACAGTGGTACCTCGAGTTTCGGCCATAATTCGTTCCAGAAGGCTGTTCAAGTGCCGTTACCAAACAAATTTGTTCCCATAAGGAATAATGTAAATTAGATTAGTCCATTTCAGACTCCCAAAAATATACTTACAAAAGCACTTACAATAATACACTTACATAATTGTTCAAGTTGGGAGCTGTTTGAAACTCGAGGTACCACTGTACATTGTTTCAGTGTTTTCTTTATGAAACTAGTGATCTAGTGCAGTTAGCCTCATAAACACACTGTTTTCTCTTATAATAAGAGCATGGGAAGATATGGTCAGTGAGGCAGCGGCAATGGCCACCACCACCACCACTCATCACATAATGACATATTTTATTCATTCTAGAGTATATATCATGTTTCTATGTTATATATATTGTTTATTATGTCATATTAGATGAATTGTGATAGATAAATAAGCCGTAGAGTTGATATTAGTGTCATATTGAAGTATTTTGTCCTGCCTCCCGAGAGCAAGAATTTCGCTGGAACGGATTAATGGCATTTCAATTAATTTAAATGAGGAAAATTTATTTGATATATGTACGAGCAAATTGAGTTACGAGCTAGGTCATGGAATGGATTAAACTTATCCCTCATCCTCATATCAGACACAGAGATGTAAACCATAGCACTGTGTCATCTTTTGCAGATGATACTAGAATCTACATGAGACTGTCATCCATTGAGGACACGGTAAATCTCCAAGAAGATATAAACCAAGTTTTCCAATGGACAACGGAAAACAATATGATGATCAATGAGAACAAATTTCAACTATACTCCATTATGGAAAACTTGAAGAAATAATAGCTTGAACTGAGTAGTATATACTACAAACTCTAATCACACAACAGAGTGGAAAAGTAGTGTGAAGGACTTGGAAGTGTTAATGTCAGAGGATCTCACCTTCAAGGATCACTACAGTATGACTATCACATTTGCAAGGAAAATGACAGGATGGATAATGAGAGCTTTCAAAACAAGAGATGCCAAGCCAATGATGATCCTTTTAAATCCCTTGCTCTCTCTAGGCTGGAATACTGCTTTACACTAATAGCTCCATTCAAAAAACTGCAGATTTAGAGAATGTGCAGAGAGCATTTACCACACACAAGTTCTGTCAAACACCTTAATTACTGGGAATGCATAGTCACTTGACCTGTACTCACTGGAGCACAGGCAAGAGAGATACATCATAATCTACATCTGGAAAATCCTAGAGGGATTAGTCCCGAATCTGCACACACAAATCACTCCCTATGAAAGCAAAAGACTGGGCAGACAGTTCAACTTACCCCCAATGAAAAGTAGCGGGACCATTAGTACACTAAGAGAAAACACTAAGTGTTCAGGGACCAAGACTGTTCAACAGCCTCCCACCAGGCATAAAGGGAATTACCAATAAACCCCTGGCTGCCTTCAAGAGGGAACTGGCCAGGTACCTAAAGTCAGTACCCAATCAGCCGGGCTGTGGTTTGTACATTGGACTATGTGTGGCCAGTAGTAACAGCCTGGTTGATCAGGCCCTTATCCACCAGGAGGCCCAGTCAAGGACTGGGCCACAGGGGCACTGACCCCCAGAACACCCTCCATATAGCAGGTAGGCAGACTCTCTAACGTCTTACTCAACCGACACCTCCCTAATTAATCTGATGGATTACATGAGAACTGAAATGTCTATAGGGAACCTCATAGGAATGGTAACTTTAGACTTGCAAAAGGCCTTTGATACTGTCAACCACAATATATTATGTAAGAAACTTCAAGCTATCGGCATAGGTTCCACAGACTGGTTTAAGTCCTATCTTAGCAACAGGAAACAAATTGTCAAAATCAACAAAACGGAATCAGAACCACTGCCGATAGCATGTGGAGTTCCCCAAGGTAGTATTCTGGGTCCTTTATTATTCCTGTGTTATGTAAATGATATGCCCATCAGTGTCAAGTGCAAACTCCTACTGTATGCGGATGACAGTGCTCTGTTAGTGTCAGGTAAAGACCCACAAGATATAGCTAATGTATTAACACTGGAACTGGAGTCCTGCAGCAAATGGTTAGTAGACAACAAACTATCGTTACATCTAGGGAAAACAGAAGCCATACTCTTTGGCACGAAATATAAACTGAGCAGGGTAAATAATTTTAATATCCGGTGTAATGGGGAATCCATCACTTCAGTTTCCTCAGTAAAATATCTGGGAATCCCCTTTGACCCATGCATGTCAGGAGAATTGATAGGTAACAGTGTAGTAAAGAAAGCGAATGCCAGACTGAAGTTCCTCTACAGACAAGCACAGTGTCTACCTACTGAGGCTCGCAGGACCCTATGTCTAGCCCTTATACAATGTCATATTGACTACGCTTGCTCTTCATGGTACTCTGCCTTGACAAAAAAAATGAAAGATAAGCTGCAAATCACCCAGAACAAAATGGTAAGATTCATCCTGGACCTGGGTCCAAGAGAGCATGTAGGCCAGGATGAATTACAACAATTGGATATGCTGAATATTGAAGACAGAGTAAAACCACTTAAATTAAATCAAGTTTATAAAATTGCTCACAAACAGTGTCCAGAATATCTTGCTGCCAATTTTGTCAAGGCTGGGAACCAAAGCAGTCATAGTACTAGGGGGAGAGAGCACAACTTTGTAGTACCCACAGTCAGTGGCCAGGCTTCAAACACCTTTTATTGTACAGCAATAAAGGAATGGAACAGACTGCCTGCACATGTCAAAGCCAGTCATAGCATGAGCCAGTTCAAGAAGAGAACCAAAAGGTACCTAATGAATGTTGCGACAGAAAGGGAGGAGAATGATTTTTTATTTTTTTAGTTAACACACATGTATATGTAAATAACTCTTTTTACCTTATTCCTAGTATACATATATCCTTTATAATATAATGACATATATATCCTACAATGTAAAAATTAAGTATAAAAAGGACCCCAATGGAAATAAGTCCTCTGTCTGACTTTTTTGGGTTATCCTGGGTTCTCTACACATATGCTGCTATGTATGATAATGTATGTAAATGTATTTGTGTATACCTGAATAAACTTACTTACTTACTTACTTACTTAATTCCAACCCTTCATAATGTCTCTCCCACCCTCCCTTACATATATCATCCTGCACTTCTGATAACAATATGAAGTTCGATGAGGAAATATTTTGGTTACTATATCACAGAAGAATGGAGGAAATGATGACAGATCAGAGTACAAGAAAAACTCAAATGAATCAATGTAACTCAAGTCAAACGTGAGAGACTTGGAACTGATAATGTCAGAAGATCTCAAGTTCAAGGAGCACAACAATGTTGTTATTGCAACTGCAAGAACAATGAATAACTAAAAACTTTCAAAACAGGAGATGCCATGCCAATGATGACACTGATCAGATCAGTCATTCTCTCCAGAAATACTGCCATGTACTAACAGCCCCCTTCTATGCAGGCAAAATTGCTGAACAGGGAAATGTACAGAGAACCTTCACAGCTTGTATAAACCCAGTCAAACACGTATATTACTGGGAGAGCTTGAAGACCCCTAGAACTGTACTCCTTAGACCGTAGGTGAGAAAGGAGCATCATAAAAACCACGATATGGGTGGGGTTAGAACCCAAGACAAGTGAGCGGTAAAACTCCAGGCCAGTGTGTAAGCCACTGGGCCAGCTGACTGCAATAAGAGTCATCCACCTAGGTATATTTATACACTATAGGGAGGTTAGCATGGGCCACCACTCTGACCACAAATGTAAGTTTTTACAGATGAATCTCCCAACAGTGTGGCTGTGATGAACTCTAGCTCAAGTCCCCCTCAAAGTCATCATCATGACTTGCGAAACTGTAATAACAAGACTGTAAAGAAACCACAGTACGGATGGGGGTTAGAACCCTGCCTTCAACACAATTTAAACCCTGCCTTCAACACAACTTAAACCCTGCCTTCAACACAACTTAAACCCTGCATTCAACACAACTTAAACCCTGCATTCAACACAACTTAAACCCTGCATTCAACACAATATAATACAGGAAATATTTTAAGCATAATAAAACACCCATCACTATCTTCACACAATACAACAAGCAGCTGTGTGTGTGTGTGTTTGTTTGTTTTGATTGGCAGACGGCAGATCAAGCCTCCACCACTCTTTACTTTAAATAACCCACATTATTATTATTAATTTTTATTATTATTTTTTATTTATTATTCAAGGAATAATAATAATAAATCCACTCCCTTCAAATATAAGGGTAGTTAACAATATAATTTTGACTTAGAGTAAACTTTTGAAGTTTGTGCTGGCAGTTGCTGCTGATTAGCTGGGTTGTTGTAGCTTTGTGCAGCAAGCAGCAGCAGCAACAGCCTGACTGGCCACACCATCAACCAGGAGGCCTGGTCTGAGACCAGACATTATGGTCAATGATTCCCATGAAAATCATTCTGGTGGTTGTAGCACCTACTACCACAATTCCAGTGGTTGTAGCACTTACTACCACCATTCCAGTGGATGAAGCACTTACTACCACCATTCCAGTGGTTGTAGCACTTAGTACCACCATTCCAATGGTTGTAGCACTTAGTACCACCATTCCAATGGTTGTAGCACTTAGTACCACCATTCCAGTGGTTGTAGCACTTATTACCACCATTCCAGTGGTTGTAGCACTTATTACCACCTCTTGTAAGTTATTAAAATACAGAACATAATTCCTCATAGATTTATTTATCACAAATTACGTTTCAATGTTATTCACCGTTGGTATCACTTAAAGATGGAGAATTTATCATAGAAGTCACACTAGAATATAGTTGTAATAATGTTGGTAGAATTACCGACAATATGTTTGGTAAAATTACACAAGTGCAACTAATGTGACGTTCCCACAATAAAATGTTGCATTAGTTGCACTTGTGTCCTTTTACCTAAAACTGAATGCAGTTGCTCAGTCAATAATGTTCAACATCAATATTACCAATATTTACATCAGACAGATCATTATCATTATATTCATGAGGGAGCACTAAACCTGCAGGGGTCATACAGTACCTGGGGTAAATGGAAGGCATTCAGGCTCAATTCAAAGACCTGGTGCACAGGTCCAATTCTGTAGATCAATATTCCATTACCAGCATCAAGGTACCTTCCTTGATGGGGCACCAGACAGAAATTCTTTACCTTTCATGGACATTATATACATAGAGTAATGTTTTGGTGAATTATTCACACTGTACAGGAGCTCCTCGACTTACTATATTTCAACTTTACAATGGTGCAAAAGCAATTACTTTGGGAATGAAAACTTAATATAATTACCCAGCATAAAGGTGGCAAGTCCATAACTTGTATTCATGTATTTACTTTTCAATACTGGTACTTGGTTAGTTACAGTAATTATTTGCTTATTTAGTGACAGTAGTTATTTTTTTTTTCAACAAGTTGGCTGTCTCCCACTGAGGCAGGGTGACCCAAAAAGAAAGAAAATCCCCAAAAAGAAAAACCTTTCATCATCATTCAACACTTTCACCTCACTCATACATAATCACTGTCTTAGCAGAGGAACTCAGATACGACAGTTTAGAAGTCCCTCCAAACTGCCAATATCCCAAATCCCTCCAGAACTCAAGTCCAACTAAATCATTTAGCTGGTTTCCCTGAATCCCTTCACACAATATTACCCTGCTCACACTCCAACAGCTCATTGGAGGTTGGTAGACAGCAACCACCCAGGGAGGTACTACCGTCCTTCTAAGTGAGTGTAAAACGAAAGCCTGTATTTGTTTTACATGATGGTAGGATTGCTGGTGTCTTTGTTCTGTCTCATAAACATGCAAGATTTCAGGTATGTCTTGCTACTTATACTTACACTTAGGTCACACTACACATGCATGAACACATTTTGTATACACACTCATCTGAGTTTTCTTTGATTTTATCTTAATACAGTAGAACCCGGTTATTGGCCTGCTCCCAACTCGAACAATTATGTAAGTGTATTTTTGTAGGTGCTTTTGTAAGTATATTTTTAGGGGTCTAAACAGACTAATCTAATTTACATTATTCCTTATGGGAATAAATTCGTTCGGTAACGGCACTCGAACAGCATTCTGGAACGAATTATGGCCGATAACCGGGGGTCCACTGTAGTTCTTGTTCTTATTGCTTTTCCTTTCATATCCATGGGGAAGTGGAATAAGAATCTTTCCTCCGTAAGCCATGCGTGTTGTAAAAGTCAACTAAAATGCCGGGAACAATGGGCTAGTAACCCCTTTTCCTGTATAGATTACTAAAATGAAAAAGAAGGAAACCGTCAAAGTAGTTATTTATTTATCATATAGTATTCATATCTGACTTATGATGGGTTTGTCAGAACGTAACCCCATCGTACGTCAAGGAGCACCTGTATATTTAAATGTGCTAAAAGTATGGAAGCAACAGAAAGCAAGAAAGGAACATTAGAAAACTCACAGAATGTTGAGCTGCATCTGGCGCCGTATGAGAGCATTCTTCTTGTTAACCAATGTAAACCACTGCTGCATCAATCGTTCCTCGTCGTCGCTCCGGGTACCTGTGTTACACATACTCTCAACAATATTTCTTGTAGCAAGAAAAGGTTGCAGTCTTAAAATGTCCCAGCCTGGATGACATACAAAAAAACAACAAAAAAAAAGCTATGAAAGGTTGAATAAATTCATAAGTTTACCAAATGCTGGAGTTTACCTGAATAAATACAGAAAATATGAAGGGAATATGTTCAAAGATTTAAAAACTACTACTGAAAATATACAGTGAATAGTCTTAAAAAATCATTGCAATAGACTTCAATTAAAAAAGCAATGCTGTAACATAGACTGAAGGGTACAGTCTATGGTTACCTAAATTCCTAAAAAAAAAACATGGAGCAGTACAAAATTTTCTTCTTGGACTTTTAGTAAATGAATGTAGAAGAGAAGGTTAATATCCTCATGCTCCCAGCATTTTAGTTACTTTTTACATCATGTATGGAATACAGGGCAAGAACTCAAGCCCACTATCCCCATGGGATAACTTTTCTGAATGAATTCAGGAAAACTGGTTACCAGACTTGAGTTCTGGAGGTAAGTAGGAAGGGCAATGACTGTATTACATTCAAAGGGTAATCTGAATTGTGATGTCGGCATGCTTCTGGCAAGACAGCTATTGAAAGAATAGTGGAGAATGTTTCTTCTTTGGGTCATCCTACTTGGCAGGGAAAGGCCATCAAGGTAAAAAAAAAATGAAGTGGTACATCAAAGAATTTTTACTGAAATGAGAGAAAGGCAGCATACCATCAATACTAGACCTAGTGGCAGTACAGAGTATGGTGATACTGACAAGATGTGGAAGAGCACATGTATACTTATGACATTTATTAAATAAACTGTTTTGCCACAAGTTGCTTCTTTGGTCCTGATAGAGATAACTAAGAAGGGAGCGTTATAAGAATGACTTGTTATACTTTTATTCCCACCAAGACAACAGACAACAAAAGAAAGGTGTAGTTATTGGCTTTTAGTATTTATTTCCCTTAATACCTTGAAGATGAGTGCATATGTCTCATGCAAGTTTTCAGCCTTCTACATTTTTCCCTCCACTTTAACCCCAGTTGCAGGAAATTGGGAACATGCTTCCTTAGCAGAAACATAACTCAACAACAGAAGGGCCAGTATACTAGACACATTATGCTACAGTCAGCAGGATGGCATCCACCAAATCTGCTAATATTACCAACAGCCAACTCAAGATAGCTACAAACTCTTTTGCCTCTTTTAAAAAATACAATGCATAAGAAGCAGAGAACAAACCTATCCACTAATGCAGGAGTCTATGCCACACCCTGCCAGGGGATGTACGTGAAATGGCAAGATCTCTCAAATTGAGAATTTGATAATACAAAAATGTAACAACCATGTATTTTGGGGGGATTTTTACTTTTTCAAATGTATTCATCTTTAGTATGTTTGTATGAAATATGTTTGGTGTTTGATTTGTGCCTGATTTTTTACCAGTGTTGACAGCAGGTGACAGTGATGGTGGTGGTAGCTGATACTATCTGCCACATTTGTACATATATTGTATAGGGCCACATCAACCTTCTGCACACATTTCCAGATCAAAAAGCAGTGACAGCTACAATGTAAAAAATTAAACAAATTTACTATTTTTTAATAATTTGAAATTTTAAAAAAATTATTTTTTCTGGGGAAGAAGGGGTCAAGAAAGCAACCTTATTTTTCCTATATGTTCTTCAGTCTACTTAATGCTATTTCAGGTAAAGCAAAGCCTTTCAGGACAATAATCCACATGCTAACTAGCACATGTACAACTGAATATTTTTAGCTTTATTACCAAGCTTTATGTATGTTTATCAATTCTGAGTGAGAGTTTGTTGGCTGTTATCCAAGATGATAACTGAACAAGTTCATTAACTATATTGGTGAGGACAATAGTTGTCTTGCCAGAGGTGTACAGACATCATAAGTCAAATGACCGCCCTGAGCTGTAGCTGTGCTGCTTAAAAAACACATGAACTAACTACATTCCTAAACTCCCTTTAAGTACATTAGTGGTGGTGATGAATGTAAGAGAGGAAGCTGAGTACTTACTGAGTTCCATTATCTTTCTCAGTCTCTTTTCAAGTCTTGCAGCTTGTTCATCAATTTGGTGCTGTTCTCTCTCGAGTGATTCTAATTCATTTTGTAAGTAACGGCTACTTTCACATGTTTGCTGTGGAAACAAAAAAAAATTAAGTGTTACGAAAATAGATTAGTTATTTGAAGACATTTCTAAACAGTAAAAAGGTTTTAACACACTGGTTATTTAACACTGACTCAAAAAGGAACATGTTCACCATCACCATCACTGAACCACAACATTCCCACCTAGTAAGAGCAAACATTGTACTTACTACTTCTAATCCCTTCACAGATAAATATAAACAGTGCATGAGTTAACTATGTCTCATTTAAAATTATCTTAAATTCAAAATTTAATTTTTTACGTTTAAAGTTTCAAATGTATTTTTTTTTAACATGCTGGCTATCTCCCACTGAGACAGTTTCATATAAATTTACCTGTACTGCTCTTATTTTGATGTATGGCTACTAAGTAATATACAGATACAGTAGTCCCCCTGTATCCGCGAGGGATATTTTGCAAGACCTACCGCGTTTAAATATATTTTATTTTTCAACAAGTCGGCCATCTCCCACTGAGGCAGGGTGACCCAAAAAGAAAGAAAATCCCAAAAAAGAAAATACTTTCATCATCATTCAACACTTTCACCTCACTCATACATAATCACTGTCTGCAGAGAAGCTCAGATACGATACCTATGATAAAGTTTAATTGATAAATTACGCACAGTAATTTGATAATTAGCACTTTTTCATGGATGGGAAGCACTTCATAGCTTCTCTTAGGCTTTCAAGAAATGCCAGCATCACTAACCGAAACTGTGGATACAGGGGTTCTACTGTGCTGTATTGTCTTAGGATATCTTTACTCTTTTTACCTTAAGCAATATGTTGGATATCCTTTCTAAACTTTGTGACTACAGATGTCCCAGCCCCAGTGTTTATCATATAATATTTTTAATTTCCAGTATTTTTATACCATTCTGCAAAGAAAAACTTTACTGCATCCTTCAGAACCACATTTTCTCAGCTTACCCTGGTGGTCTCCTTCTTACATGTAGTTATCAAATCTCCTCTTCTTTCCTCCTATTAAAAAGTGAGGGGCACTTTTAGTTATAAGCCACACTTTGTTTATAAAATGGCTCTTGGAGCCATTTTATAAACTTATTTTAAGCAGAAATAGGAAATAGGAGTAGCAACCTGCAAGCAGACCTTTTATTCCACTAGTAAATACTACACTTTTTTGGCCCAATTAATTTTTTATTTGCCATACCCCTTTGCTTCTGTTTACATTGGCAACTGTACAGGAAAGAAACCAGGGGTTATTTTCCTAAGGATTTTGCAAAAAAATGCCTGTTTACCCTAAGTGTTTCTCTGGCTTAGTTCTTAATGACTTGGTCCCCTTCCTTGGTTCAGCTGGTGAGTACATTTTCTATGAGAAGACATCTACACTCACCTTGCAAGTTATCCAACACTGAATGATGAGACAAAAGTATGACTTTTCTTCACCTAGTTTTCAAAAGAAAACAAGTACACAGTCAAAGTTCTGGGTCCTTCTTACTCTGCAAATGTCCAGGTCAATATTTCAGTGATCAATCCATTAATGTCAACAGAACAAAAATGCCTTGTCTTTCATGTCTTAATTAGTTCTGTCTCAACAAGTAATGATTAAGTAAAATAGGATATGGCTGGATTTAGACTTAAAAATTATCATAGGATCGAGGTACATAATGTCTCACTCAAGCTTTGCCAACTAGGAAGCCTCTTTGCCTTCAGTGCCCTATCCTCTCCTCAGATTTTTTCGGGGGGTTTTCATCAGAAAACAGAATCTATACCAAGAAGGTCTTCAGTTTTAGAGAGAACTAGAGTCCATTTTCTCAGATGTTTTAACATGAAAATTACATTCTACTCAGAGAAGAGAGCCATCTTCAGTCCAAATCATACACTGCTGTATCAGATGATAACAAGACCAAAGGACTCACTTCTGGGAAACCAGCAGACTGCCTAAGGAGATAATATGCCCAACAGTTCCACTTCTAGAGATAAGTCTTATTGGAATTTTTTAAAGTAAGGCTAATGGGGCATATTGATCAGTTTGGATAGCCTTCAACAATCCTTTAGCTTTATCAATTACTCAAGAGTCAACAGCTATTTGTCATGGAAAACTTGCTTCAATGGCATGCCTCTTTTTTTTTTTTTTCCTGCGATTCTCAAATCAGAGATGTCAACACAACTGATTATACTATCAATCATGTATGGTCTCATTCAGGAAGGAGTCATCTGAAGGGTACATAATATAAACAACCCAAAAATTCTTCTACATATTTCTTATGGTTAAGATGAGAAGCCTCACCTTAAAAGTCCTCAATAGTCTGACATTCCACTAGGGATGTATATTTAGAGAAGTAAAAATAAGTCAATTTAGCATGAGAGTAGGCAAAAATCTATGAAATATGGAGGATAGCCAAGACAACAGAATGAGCTAGGAAGAATGAAAATTTCAGTCAAAAAATTGAGGATCACAAATGTGGAAAATGCAGAGAAAGAGGGAAACAAAAACACTTTCCTTACCATATTGAGCATGGTAGAAAAAGTAATAAATGTACATGCCAAAATGCATACATCTGTAGACAGGAAAAGGAAGACATGTCACAGAACAGTGAACCTGAACATCAAGGAGAGGAAATAGTAAATCAGATTGACATATCTTTAACCCTTTCGGGGTCGGTGCCGTACTAGTACGTTTTACGAGCAGGGGTCGGTGCCGTACTAGTACGCGTAAATTCTAGCGGCCTCAAATTAAGCGAGAAATGGCTGGTAGGCCTACATATGAAAGAATGGGTCTGTATGGTCAGTGTGCGCAGTATAAAAAAAAATCCTGCAGCACACACTGCATAATGAGAAAAAAAAACTCCAACCGTTTTTTTTTTCGTTTAAAACAGCGACTTTCTAGTCTACAGTGGACCCTCGGTTAACGAATACCCCGGAAATCGTGCAATTATGTAAGTATAATTTTGTAAGTTCTTGTGGAAGTGTATTTTTGGGGGTCTGAAATAGACTAACCTACATGAAATTTTTCCTTAAGGGAGTAAATTCGTTCGGTAATGGCACTTGAGCAGACTTCAGGAGTGAAGTTTTTACGAAACTCGGGGGTCCACTGTATTTTCGTATGGTATTTATTGATCTATTCTCGTTTTCTTGGTCTCATTTGATAGAATAGAAGATATATTACAGAAATAGAGATAATTTTGATTGGTTTGACAATGACAAGTACCTTGAAATTGAGAGCAAAGTAGCAAAAATGTTCGATTTTAGCCGATGTTCAAGAGTAAACAAATCACACCATGCGTCCAATACACATCAAATGAGTAGTCTAATATTCTTGCACAAGTGCACTGATATTATTTATACCATTTTTATAATGATGTAGTTGTATACATAACATTAAATCTTCTATTTTTTGTGAGAATAAAAATTCAAAATGGAAAGCAAAAGTAATGTAAGAGGGGCCTGGAGATGTGACTAATGAACAGAGAAGATGTTATTTTAGTGCCAGGAATGTCTGCCTTGTTTATTCTGGACCCTATTTTGAAATTGGCATCGTTTGAAATTTGTGTGAAATTGGCCAAATTGCCATTTTCTGACCACTATTTTGGGTAGTTGAAATTGGTAAATAGGCAGTTTCTTGTACTCAATCGATAGAGGAAATGGAGTTCTAGCAAAATAGCTATGATTTTAGTGGACTGGAACATTGGAATTGGCCAAAAATAGGGCTCAAAGTGGGCGAAATCGCCGATGCGTAAACATCTTCGAGACCGATAACTTCGCGAGAGCATAATTCCGTAAGTTTTCATTCAAATTTCATACTTTTGGTGTCGTTATGATCGGAAAAAGATTCTCTATCATTTCATAAGTTTTTTTTTTTTCAAAAAAATTTTCGACCCTGAGAACGTGTAATAGTGTAAAGAGCAACAAGAAAAGATTGAAAGACACTAAAAGTCCAGAGTGAACATTACGTAGTGAAGCCAGAGAGGACATAGACCAACAATAGGAAGCAGAACAGTTTTTAAAATACAGGGGACAGAAGAGTGTCAAGCAACACCATAAGTATTATCGCTCTCCCCATTCTTCTTGTATTTCACTTTCTTCTTATTCATACTCTGATTACTACTAAGCAATCCTCAGACATACAGTATAGACTCCTTCAAAAAGAAATAAGACAGTAGAACCCCCCAGAATCATGAGAGTTAAGTTCTTAGAAGTCCTCGCAAATATTTTAAAACTTTCTTCTTTTCTTATAAAACTCTGAAAGCCTTTTCACTTTTTATATTGTATGTTCTCTAGACTCCTGCTGATCTATTTATTATCACCAATAGCACACACTTGTACATTCTGAATTTAATATCGCATTACAGTATTTGTTAAACACACACAGTATCAAAGAAGTTTGAATAAGTTCAAATAATTTTTAGCATACCTTATCTGGAGAGGCTCTTGGAGAGTGAGGTGTATTCTCTTTATCAGGCGACATTCTATCCAAAATATTCTTAAATGATTGTAATTTGGGTGCCCGAAATTCTCTAACACCCTCATTGTTGCCACCTATACTACCGCTGGAATTCCATGCTGGTGGCAGAGCAGACGAAGATTGTACTTGAGTTGGTGATGTGGTAGTGGGGAAGGCAGATGGTGCTGACACTGTGGTGGAGGATGTGGTTGTTACTGCAGCTATACTTGAACTATTGCTTAAAGCCATTTTTCTCTCATCTCTAACTGATGTCATGATGATACTATTGCCATTTTCCTGAAAAAGTTATCTAAATTTAATTCAAAAGTAAAAAAAAGTTCAATCTAATGAAAAAAAATATTTACATACTCAATAACTTCAGCATCTCTCAAGAGAACTCTCTGCTCTACCCTTAAAAGATAATAACAAAAGAAAAAGAGGAAAGACAAAGAAGGATGGGGGAAGATACTGACGAAAAATTTTCTTAAAATATATTAGTGGACCCCCGGTGTTCGTTATGTTCCAAACTCGAACAATTATGTAAGTGTATTTTTGCAAGTGCTTTTGTAAGTGTATTTTTGGGGGTTTAAAAGGACTAGTCTAATTTACATTATTCCTTATCGGAATAAATTTGTTTGGTAATGGCACTTGAACAGCATTCTGGAACAAATAAATTACGAAAACCGGGGGTCCACTGTATACAAATAGTCGTAGTCTAGAAATAAAGTGGATGAATTCAGATTGGCTGCTCATGCAGTAAACACTGATGTTTTAGCAATAACTGAGATGTGGTTTAATTTGAGGAGCCGGGACGTAAAGCTGAGTGTCACATACAGAGGTTTAAGTTATTTCATGTTGACATAAATGCTGGGAAAGGGGGAAGTGCTATATGTCCAATAAAATTTGAAATGCTAAATAAAAACAGGTGCAGAATAAAGACTGAAGAAAGACACTCAGTCTGGGTAGAATTTGCAAAGGGGTGCAAAATATTTATTTTAGGTGTGATATACTGACTCCCAAACTTAGACAGGGACTACAGGAGACTTCTCTAGGAGGAAATTTTTAAGGGGATTCTAACTCCATAATCTGTAGAATATGGAGGAGCTTGGAGCATGTGACCATAAATCGATTACATATAACACTGAACAGAAGTATGATAGTAAGGATGAGGAAGAGCCCCAAATATTCATCCTGAAGATTACACTGGGCTCGGAGAACACAAGTCATGTGCTGACAGGAGTAATGAACAGAACTATCAATATGACAGTTTTTAAATACATGTACTATATGTGCTGCCCAAAGAACATATATTTCCCATAAGGAAATAAGATTAAATAAAAAGTATATCTGAATTGGATGAACAGGAGACTTAAGCATCTGTTAAGGGAGACAGAAATTGATAGGCATATAAATAAAGGTGAGTGTTGTCTCATGAACAAATATAATCACATTAAAAGAGTAGTTAAAAAAGATATAAGAAATATTTAATGTCAATATGAAATTAAGGTTGCAAAGGAATCAGACACTTGAAAAAAGTTTTTCCAACTAGTATATATTAAATGACATTAATTAAGCTAATTTAACAGTGGTACTCGATACATGGTCCCCAAACTCATGTAGTAAGTTTATTTTATATGCTTTGTAAGTGTAATTTGGGTCTAAAGGACTAGTCTATTTACAACATTTAAGGAGATAAATCGTTGGAATGACACTTGAACAGCATTCTGGAATGAAAATAATATCGTAAGTCGAGGTACCACTGTATTTATAAGAATAGGGTAAAAACTAATATTTATGAAATATTCAATGTACAGTGGAACCTCGGTACTCGAACAACTCCGTACTCGAACAATTTGGTATTAGAACACTTTGTTCAGTAAACAAATCGCTCGGCACTCGACCAAACAAACACGTCCTGCCAAAATTTCGCTGTAAACTATTTCATGTTTCTTCCCATTTTTTGGGTTTTTTAATATTATTTGTATAAATAAGTCACCATGGGGCCTAAGAGGGTTAGTGATAACAGCCAACCCAAAAGAAAATTGATTGGGAAAAATTTGTTCAGTACTGGAACAGATCGACATTCGGACAGCTTTCTGGAATGAATTAAGTTTGAGTGCCAAGGTTCCACTGTACATACATCATACTGTGGTATAATTGTAAGATACGAGCTCAAAAGAATCTAGTGAATCATTTGAGAGTCTTACCTCGTAACTAGGCGAGGCTCTTCCTGCTGGACACCACTCATCATTCACATCATCAGCATCATCTGCAAATGATACATGAGAAAACTGCACTTCAAAATTTACCCTCTTGTCTAACGTAAACAGCAACTTCAATAATAGAACATTGCCAATATCTAATTCATCAATTTGTCAGTATAGCTGTGATCTAATAATAAAAATAAAAGAGTTTATCGTTTATGTAGATACATGTAGAACAACCACTGTGAAAAGAACAGTGAACTTTCAAGCACTTTCGTGATTTCTCACATTATCAAGAAACTATAAAAATAATGTGAGAAATCACAAAAGCACTTGGAAGTTCACTATTCTTTCACAGTGGTTGTTCTGCATATTGTGATATCACCTGTTGCATATAATTATATACATATAGAACCTGAGAGTATTTCTGTTATGTTTGCCCTGCCCAAGAGAAGGGGCATGCCTAGAAAAAACTTGTCAGACATAGCTGAATAAATTTAAAAGTACAGTATATGAATACACCCTAAGTATAGTGCAAGCAATAATAAAAAAAAATAACTTTTAAGCATTTGCACTTAGCAAATTGATTGTTACAATGACCTAATATTAACCCAAAGAATGTACTGCATTGGAATGTCAGTTAACCCATTCACTGTACATCTATGCACTGTGAATTATATGTAGATCTATGCACTGTGAATTACATGTAGATCTGTGAGTGACACTGACTCCTGACTGAGGTCAGTGTCACTCGCATTGATCTACATATAATTCACAGTGCCCTCAAATCTGTTGTAAGCAGCAAATATGGCCTAGACATGAGAGAATGGTTCTGTGTGATGGGTGTGCACGTGCACAATATAAAAAAAAAAATCCTGTCCCACGCAGTGCATAATGGGAGTAGCTAACCTCGGATCTTGTGTAAGGGTTAAGATAACAACTGTGGGGCATTTTCTAGGTTGGTGTTTTTGGTGCTAACAGATGGACTAAAACATACTAGTGAAATGGAGAAGAGTTTTGGTCAGTTGCAGACTGGATGTAGCATGAAATAGGCCTCAAAGTATAATAGCTGAAATGACTGATTTTCTTGAAGAAAAGTAAGGGCCTCCAACCTCTGCCCCCCCCCCATGTCTGGTTTATGGTTTTACTAGGTGTGCTTTAATTATTGGGAGGGCCTAAATTATGATCAATTATTTCTGATTATGAATTATTAGCCAAGAAATGGGAAAAATGTAAAATTTTTCTCTGACAATGGATTCAAAATGGAGGGCAAGTGTTATATAGTAGAGGCCTGGGAACATGATTAATGAAGAGCGAAGGTTTCTTTAGTGTTGAAATATCTACAGTATTTGTTGTGGACTCTATTTTTAAATTAGAATTTGTTGAAAAAAGTGTAAAATTGGCCAAATTACTGACTTCTGGGCACTTAAGAGGGTAGTTTTTAAGAGTTGAATGAGCAGTTTCTTGTGATCAATAGATAGTACAGAAAGTAAGTAAACTATCAAAAGAGTCAGAAATTGGGTAGTTAGAAAACCCAAAAGTCAGAAATTGGATAGTTTGAGAACCCAAAAGTCAGAAATTGGATAGTTTAAGAACCCAAGAGAGTCAGAAATTGGGTAGTTTGAGTGGGCAAAAATCACTATTGCATTAAGTGCTCCCAACCTCCACCTTCACACCTGAGTAATCCATAAGTATTACACCAAATTTTTCATTTTTGGTGTCATTACTTTTATAGAGAGATTCTCTACCATTTGATAAAAACAAAAATAGTTTTATTTTTCAACATTGATAACAAAGAAGGGGCTTTCAATTTGGGGGTTGTCAACACTTTAATGGTCAATGCACTGCGATGCTGTTGAAATATGGATGGAAGGTGACAAGAAATCATCATTGGTTATTGCAAATATTTAATCCTGAATATCTCAACCATCATTTTTATGTACAGTAAACCCTCATATCAGACTTCAGAAATGAGGCATAAAATTTGCTCTGTCAGTATATTCGGAAACAATGGACAAAGTCCGTTGGTAACAGAATTGTACATTATTTTCTTTTGTGCTTTACAATATTGTATTACATGAAAACTACATTTTGTATACTGCAGAAGGAAATGAAGTCTGGTTGTTTGATTTGGTTCTGTCTTCTCTATCTGCCACATCTGCTACTACTGGCTACCAGCTCCCCTCTATTAGTCTATTGTATGGAGGGTTTACTGTAGTATAGTAATGCATATTTTCCAAAACTGTATAACAAAATACAGTGGACCCCTGGTGTTCGTCCTGCTCCAAACTCGCCCTTTTATGTGTATTTTTGGGGTCTAAAAGGACTTGTCTACTTTACATTATTACTTATGGGGATAAATTCGTTTGGTAATGGCACTTGAACAGCATTCTGGAACGAAAAAATCACAAAAACCTGGGGTCCACTGTATAGAAAAGTAGTCCCTCACTTTTTATGAGTTTACTACATACAAATTCACTATTGTCTGAATTCACTTTTATGCAATGCCCCATTTCTACAAGTAATCCCATATGTGGAACATAAATTCGCTCCAGACAATCACTGCAGTTCTGAAAAGGCAATGAAAGTTCCAATAATGAAGAATCAAATGTTGATGACCTGACTGAGATTACGTACTACATATAGTTGTGCTGACCCTTGTAGGTTTAGCACTTAATTTTTTATTGTAATAATAATATAGTTGTGCCATGAACCTGGCACAAATGTACTGTACAGTCATCCCTTGGTTTTCGATTGTCCCAGTTTTCGCCGATTTTGGTTTTCGCCGACTTTTTTTCAGGAAAAATTTGTCTGTTTTCGCCGATTGTTTTAGTTTTCGCCGACCGTATGGGACATGTCCACCAGTGCCGCGCACATACAAAGGCCATAGGCCCGCCACCCACGCACCTCCCACTCACCTCCCACGCACCTCCCACGCACATTGTCACGCAGTCTAGCATTGTTTATGCTTGAGTGAACATCACCCCAGGAGTTCATACAAAACATTTATTAACAATTCATTCTTTTTGGCCCTTGATTATTGTGTGACTACTAAATAAGTTACCATGGGCCCAAAGAAAGCTCCTAGTGCCAGTTCTTTGGTAAAGAAAGTGAGGAACACTGTAGAAATGAAGAAAGAAATAATAGAAAAATATGATAGTGAAAGTGAGAAACATGATGGAGTTTGAGTGTAACAGGCATGCAGGGAGTGTAGCAGGCATGCAGGGAGTGTAGCAGGCATGCAGGGAGTGTAGCAGGCATGCAGGGAGTGTAGCAGGCATGCAGGGAGTGTAGCAGGCATGCAGGGAGTGTAGCAGGCATGCAGGGAGTGTAGCATGCATGCAGGGAGTGTAGCAGCATGCAGGAGTGCAGCAGATGCAGGGAGTGTAGCATGTATGCAGGGAGTGTAGGCATGTATGCAGGGAGTGTAGCATGTATGCAGGGAGTGTAGCATGTATGCAGGGAGTGTAGCATGTATGCAGGGAGTGTAGCATGTATGCAGGGAGTGTAGCATGTATGCAGGGAGTGTAGCATGTATGCAGGGAGTGTAGCATGTATGCAGGGAGTGTAGCATGTATGCAGGAGTGTAGCATGTATGCAGGGAGTGTAGCATGTATGCAGGGAGTGTAGCATGTATGCAGGAGTGTAGCTTGTATGTAGGGAGTGTAGCATGTATGCAGGGAGTGTAGCATGTATGCAGGGAGTGTAGCATGTATGCAGGGAGTGTAGCATGTATGCAGGGAGTGTAGCATGTATGCAGGGAGTGTAGCATGTATGCAGGGAGTGTAGCATGTATGCAGGGAGTGTAGCATGTATGCAGGGAGTGTAGCATGTATGCAGGGAGTGTAGCATGTATGCAGGGAGTGTAGCATGTATGCAGGGAGTGTAGCATGTATGCAGGGAGTGTAGCATGTATGCAGGGAGTGTAGCATGTATGCAGGAGGTGTAGCAGTGTATGCAGGGAGTGTAGCATGTATGCAGGGAGTGTAGCATGTATGCAGGGAGTGTAGCAGTATGCAGGGAGTGTAGCATGTATGAGTAGCGGAGTGTAGCATGTATGCAGGGAGTGTAGCATGTATGCAGGGAGTGTAGCATGTATGCAGGGATGTAGCAGTATGCAGGGAGTGTAGCAGGCAGGGAGGAGTGTAGCAGAGGGAGGGAGTGTAGCAGAGCAGGGAGGAGTGTAGAGGGAGGGAGTGTAGCAGGCAGGGAGGGAGTGTAGCAGGGAAGGGAGGTGTAGCAGCAGGGAGGGAGTGTAGCAGCAGGGAGGAGGTAGCAGGCAGGGAGGGAGTGTAGCAGGCAGGAGGAGGTGCAGGGAGGGAGTGACACAGGAAGGATTGGTACCTAAATTCCTATGAAAGGGATTCCCCTTCCAAAAGATAGAGGTCCTTCCTTCTCCCTCCTCCTCCCTCTCTTCCAGCCAGCAACATCAGTCTTCAATAAAGGTAAGTGCCACATAGAGTTCATTCATTTGTGCATGTAAATCTATCTTTAAGGCCCCCCCAAAAATTTTTTTTACAAACTTCTGGAACAGATTAATTGAATTTCCATTATTTCTTATGGGGAAAATAGTTTTGGTTTTCGCCGATTTTGGTTTTAGCCGATCCATCTGGAACGGATTAAAATAAAAAACCGAGGGATGACTGTATAAAGCAAGGGATGCCAGTAATCCTTAACTTAGCATACGAGTTACAATCCAAAAAAAGTGACTCAGTGAGCAGTAATAAAAAAAAAAAGATGAGAGATCACTAATATGTACATCAATAGTACAGCATACCTAAAAATAATTAAGCTTTGACATACCATGAGAGTGGTCCTGAGTTTGTGTGTGTGCAGAAGATTTCAACAAGGGAGGAGACACTACACCCTGCTTTGCTTCAGCAATGAGACGACGTGCTCGTTCTCGTAAATGCGCCTGTCGCTCTTCTTCTTCCTAAACCACAATAAATTTCTTCATCATTCTTGAAAGGATAAATATTCTTATTTATACAAACAGAAATGTAAATCTGTTAAGAAACTTTCAAAAGAAATGATAATACAAGCAAAAGTTTACCTTTGATAGAGACCGTTGTGGTCCAGGACGACTCTGAGCTTCTCGTCTGGCTTGTTCTAATAAATGTCTTGCTCGCTCTTTCAGTTCTTCATGTCGAGATGATGGACGCTGGGGTAAAAAAAAAAATTATATTATTAGGCCTTCAGAAAGATAAATCGAACAAATAAATAGCAATGGGTTAAATTACACACTAATTCTAAGAACAAAGATTTGAATCAAACTGCAGAACAATGAATTAAAAGAAAAGAATAATAACTGTAGAGGTCCTCGTACTACCCAAGTTGTACATATATAATACCATATCTGGACTATTTTATATCACATACACTCTTTGTATTTTGTCTTATTGGGATACAGTTGCTTCTACAAATTCATTGGAAGCTAGGTTCCTAGAGGTCCTGTGAAACTAGAAACAACAAATAATCCAAAATTAAGTCTGCATGCTGAATTTTATTTTAGATTTGCATTCATTTTGTGTTTCAGAGATCCCATCTCTGCCACTCATCACTAAACTGGTTAATATTGATATTCATGAGAAATAATGGCAAGAATAAAAAGAAATTTGGGCATGGGAAGCCTAATGAGCCTGGAAAACACTGAATAATTCATTCTATTAGTAGAGGCATTGGACAAATGAAAGCCACAAACAACGAAGCCTGCAAACGACTTTACAATATTACACAGTAGTAAATGCAAATTATGAATAAAACAAAAATACAGTAGGGCCCTACTTATATGGCAGGTTAGCTTCCAGGCTACCGCTGGAAAGCGGACATCGCTGGAAAGCAGAACGCCATTTTTTTTATATTATGTATATTTACACTTGAATTTAAATATAAATTTAAGACTTACTGACTGTAGTGTCAGTAAGTGTCACATCAACCTACCAGTAATTAACACTAGGATCTTACAGTACATTCTTCTCTGTCACAAAACATTTACACAAATAAAAATTCAGCAACTATCATCGTGCTCACTTCAGACCATTAAATTTTTTCTCATAAAACTGATTACCACACATCTCAGTGAAAAAGTCTCAATTTAAAGCCCGTAACACTTGTAATCAATTCTGGGATCAGCCAAACTTGTAAATGCAATTTTGTGAACAGGTGGCAAAATTAATCAATTTCAAAGAATTATTTCACACTACCTTACGTGATCAAAATTTTCTACATATAATGGTAGGAAACAATGAGAGAGTGTCTAATACAAGACACAAAAATCTCTATGATATTCCCTGTGTTTGACTCGATCTGTGTAAAAAGTCGATGTGCATAAAAGGACCTAAAATCTGGAACTCCTTGGCTGAAGATTCCAAATGTTCGCTATCTGCCAACCACTTCAAAAGCTACAGTTAAAAAACAATTATCTCGTCATATTTAGTATCATTTCTTGCAACTACCCTCACTGGGAATCAAACCTGGACACTCACCGTGTGAAGTGAGAACATTAATCACCAGGCCACGGGGCACCGTGGGCCAGTCCAGAAAGTGCTCCCTTTGCACACAGTATGCCCAATGTAATCCATCACACCAGGGCTACAGAACCCACTTCAGGAAAGGAATATGACTGAACACCCCCATAGTTCAATTCTCCTGAAGGTGGCAAGTCAGAGGTTTGCATTGCAAGAATCTGATCATGGAAGGAGTGTTGGGAAGGAGAACAAGCTCAAGGCTGGGGAAACATTGATTAGCTTGAATACCTTTACCCAGGCAATTACCTAAGCGGGTCTCAATTTATTTCTAATAAGAAACTTATCACCATTGGCATGCCTCCCTCTGGAAATTCTCTCATGTAAAAATTGTGATAAAACTTTATTTTATTCAATACTTTAACAATTCTGTGCAGTTTCAAGAATTTTCTGACAAACTGCTATTTTTAGCTAAAATATGCATATATGCTACTTGAAAAGTAACATTGAGAAAAGAATTGTCCACAAGGGCCACTATATACTTCTAAGGATCTTACTCATCTATTCACAGTCAAAAAAAGAAGCCCTGCCTCTTCCTGGAGCTCATTAGCCTCAAATGACCTCTTACCACTACCAAAGTTCTAAACAGAGACCACAGCCAAGCTAAGATCATTCCTGAACCATCCAGGATGCACTTCAATGCTAGAGCTGTACATTACTCTCTCACCACCAGGAAATATCAGAAACTTGAAAGAGACATAAATCATAATTTCCCATACTTTCCACCTAGGCTCAACTGTGTTCCAATAAAAACATTCCATGCCAGACATTTGGGGTATCACAGTATAAAAGGAGATATTCTAGAAAAGCTTCAATGAAACAGGCTTAGTGGAATACTCTACTGTACTGTATTATTATTATTATTATTATAATCAAATAGATCTACTGTACTGTAGCTCAGCAATTTGAAGAAAAATGCAAATTAAAAATTACACTGAAATGTAATAGGATTCATGCATCTTTCTCTCATTCCAACAAAGAGTCTGTATTAGAGTGAGATTTTTTCTAAATTGACATTCAGAATACAGTGGACCCCCGAGTTTCGTAAAAACTTCACTCCTGAAGTCTGCTCAAGTGCCATTACCGAACGAATTTACTCCCTTAAGGAAAAATTTCACGTAGGTTAGTCTATTTCAGACCCCCAAAAATTCACTTCCACAAGAACTTACAAAATTATACTTACATAATTGCACGATTTCCGGGGTATTCGTTAACCGAGGGTCCACTGTACACTGAATTTTGGAGAACATTCCAAACTCAGAATTTCAGAAAACATTTCCTCTTATTTGGAAATTTCTAAATTAGAGAGAGATCATTCTAAACAGGAGTCTACTGGCAGGGCTGCATCTGCTCTTATTGACAGCTCCTTATGTAAGAATTATAGCAACCATGTTGATTTAGGCATAAGAATTAATTAAGTGAGCTTCTGCATTACAAACTGTATTGTTTGTCATTCTGATGGCACTGAAATTAACACACAACTCTGAGCTTGACTCGTTAATCATTACCAATTCTATGTCATCACCGAAAGTGCTTAACTCACATAATAACTCCAACAACATGCACACAGGAGACAACAGACATTAAAAAATCAAAGAGAAAGGAATTAATGTTCAGTTCTCATGGCATCTCTCACACACTGAATTAAGGTGATAAATTAGCCAAAAAAATTTACCCTGACAGAAAAAGATTAATATAACTTTGTTATAACTGTGTCAAGTATTAGAAACATTAGAAGAAAAGTAAATAATTAATCTGAATGTCACAGGAATGAAGTTAGAAGCCTGAGTAGATCTATAACATTGATAACATTACATAAAAAAGTACATTTATGGAATAACTTGCAATGTACAGTGGACCCTCGGTTAACGAATACCCCGGAAATCGTGCAATTATGTAAGTATAATTTTGTAAGTTCTTGTGGAAGTGTAGTTTTGGGGGTCTGAAATAGACTAACCTACATGACATTATTTCTTAAGGACGTAAATTCGTTCGGTAATGGCACTTGAGCAGGCTTCTGCAATGAATTTTTTTCGTTAACCGAGGGTCCACTGTAAACTGACTGACATTTATGGAACAACTTGCAATGTAAACTGACTGACATTTATGGAACAACTTGCAATGTAAACTGACTGACATTTATGGAACAACTTGCAATGTAAAATGACTGACATTTATGGAACAACTTGCAATGTAAACTGACTGACATTTATGGAACAACTTGCAATGTAAACTGACTGACTGATGTAGTAGCCAGGCTTAGACTTGGTTACAAGTGCTTCTGGCAGTTTGGTAGACACACACAAATGATCAAACTAAATGAAAAAGTATGTTGTCAACCTTATGGTCACTATTTTGAATACTATGTGCTTAACTGTGCACTTCTTGAAGAATATAAAGATAGTATAAAAATGTATGTGATATGTCAAGGTATCTTATTGATGAATCTTATTAATGAAAACAATACACCAGACATTTTAAGCAGATATCTAAATTTGATTGCAATATATGGAATATAAAATTTAAAACATATATCCGATTATTATAGATTTTAGCCGGACTTGAGTCCTGGAAATGAGAAGTACAGTGCCTGCACTTTAAAGGAGGGGTCTGGGATATTGACAGTTTGGAGGGACTTCTGAACTGTCATATCTGAGCACCTCTGCAAAGACAGTGATTATGTATGAGTGAGGTGAAAGTGTTGAATGATGATAAAAGTATTTTCTTTTTGAGTCACCCTGCTCCGGTGGGAGACAGCTGACTTGTTGAAAAAAGAAAAAAAAATCCAGATGAGCTCCTGTTAGCCCTATTGCCTAGGTCTTTTGTGCATCTATATGCTAGTGCACTACCGTCCAGAGATGGATGTGGGTACACAATAAACTAGCCACATCAGTGGCAAACTCTAAAAAAAAAAAACTACATCCAATTAAAATTTTATTTTCCAAAGTTTTGAATACTTTTATTGCACCATAAAAAAAGGTCATAATAAAGTAGATACAGTTCATCAAAAAAATTCTGTTGACCCAAGTTCTTTAATTTTGGTATTCATAGATACATTATTAACTACAAGTCTAAATATCCAAGTTGCAACTTGTAAATAAAAATCAGAAAACATTTTTGAATTACTAAATACAGTGCCTAAATCAAGTTAAAATATGAAGAAAATGTCAAAATATACGGTATATAAACCTGTGAACCTTTTTTATACAAATCATAATACAGTATTTATAAGTCATGCAAGATTTGCAATCAATAATATTATGACAAAAATAATACTGTATTACAAAAAATATTTACACAACAATGTATTAAAGCTATTAGGTAAGATAAAGAAATACTGTAACAGTTTTTTCATGATTTATATACAGCATGTTAATACTAAATGGGACCACATGAAACTTTATCATACCTATTAAATAAATTAATGTGAGTAATAGAATCTAAAAAATAAAATGGAAAATTTACATATTTTTGCCTAGTACTGTATCTAGAACTATGAATAACAACAGTACTCATATTACCAGCAGGTATGATAAGGCTTTAATAGTGCACAAATTAGTGGACAAATAAGCCCTTGGTTGTCCATGGATGAAGATCTGTGGGAAAATACAAGACCAGTTAAGCACCAAGACCAGCCAGGATTAAATGTTTTATTTTGCTGTATTCATGCTGGCATGCCTCAAGGCAGTGTCCTTGTCTTGTCTCTCTTCAGTCACATTTCAGTGACCTTTTTTAAGTTATTCAAAACTGTATGAACTCTTAAACAAGAGGACACTCCTTTGCCTTCAATCTCATTTATCACTATTTAACAGGTCTCAGAATGAATCCTTACAAACTGCTTTGAAGCATTGCTCTTTTTTTTTTTTAGCATCTTCTAGTGCCATAAAAAAAATTGTCAACACTAATCCTGCAATCTTTCATGCTTCTAAAACTCGAGCATTAACCATTTTTTTCTTTAGCAAGCCAATTTTAAACCACAACTCAATTATATAAATAACTTAATTTTTCCAATCAAATTAATTTTGTCGGGGCTAAATGGAATTTACAATCTTTCTGTAAATCAATGTATTATTAACCCTGTTAAAATATTTAAAAAGAACTGTTTAAACTTCCTCACATGTCCTTCTCTAGTACCATCCTTTAATGTACATACCCCAAATACACTGCTGCATAAAGAAATATAAAGGGACAATACCGTGACTGGAATACGCAAATAACCCGCACATAGGAGACTGACACTTATGACAACATTTCGGTCCAACTTGGACCATTAAGTAGTTAATGTGGGACTAGTTAATGGTCCGAGTCACACCAAAACATCATGAGTCTGTCTACTATGTGTGGGTTATTTGTGCACTGATACACAGTCATCCACTGCCTACCATCACCACACTTTTAAAATGAAACACGTTTGAGCATCCTAATCTTGTACATATTTTTCATTTATTTCAGTTCAAATGTACTCTATATAATACCTCCTCAAACCCATAAAAATTATCAATTATTTTCTTCTCATTAGCAAGAGTACTAACTATATTTGAATATAGGAGATGTCTTAGTTAATATCACTATTAATGCCACTGATGTCAGGTGCATCACCCCAACAATTCCAAATGGAAAGAGAGTATATAAATAATGGTACATGCAGGTGGACATTTATTCTGTTAAAACTTTGGAGGAGGATATGCTAAAAAAGCAAACAGTAGCATGTAAGATTTATTTTTAATTAACCTGCAGCAAAATATTAGCATCATATTGTTAGTGTATGTTAAATAACATCAGTGTCATCATGCATATCTTAGAATTAGTAACGCTATAAAAAATATAGAACAGAATTTTTTTTTTGCCTGAGTAGTAAAAAAATAATGCCAAAGCTCTTGAGCAGGATTGGCAGCAAAAACTGAACATTATGCACACTGCAGTACACACACACTAATAACTCCAACTGTAGAACCTTTGTCAGAAGCAGGTGTAGTGCTGCCCTATCACTTGTTTCCAGATGAGATATTCCAGCAACCTGGGCCATGAGCAGGACATCTTCCTCTTCAGGTGATGTTTCTTCAGCAAAAGTAGTTACAGAATCTTGTCCGTTGTGATCAGTTTTCAAGTCAGACCGAGAAATGTTGTGAGCAGTTTGTGCAGGTCCATCAGGTAGGCACTGAACTCCAGACGTACCTTGAGATGTGTGTGGGTGTGTTTCTGATTCATCATTGGCTGATGAAATTTTGGGTCTAACCCCACTACTGACTGCATCAGCAGGCATAAAGTTTTCTTCTTGTGTGTTATCAGAAGCTACAGATAAAAAATCTTTCACAGAGTGTTTCTCAAGATTTTTGCAATCATCACCTACTTCACCAGTCATTTTCGTCCATTCCGTTACTGCAATACCTTCTGTCACTGGAATTCTCTCAGCTTTCTTAACTCCAGGAGTCTGTCCATAAAAGAGAAGATTATATAACCCTTGTGTTGTATGCCTAATTCCATCTATGAACCATCCCCTTTGCTTGGGCACTTCATTTTCCACTTGTATTTCTTCCTTTTCTGGCATCACTGAAGATGCTCCTGCTTTAATTTTACTATTACTTTCCATATTTTTTCTGTCACCCCTTATTTTGTCAACACATTCTGGAGACAGCTTTTCCCAAACAAAATTTTTAGTATCTAATTCAAGTTCCATTTCACCAAATTCAAACTCACTGTCAAAAGCCCCATCCTCTTCTCTAACATTTTCCAGGTCTTGAAGCCAATCTTCTTCTTCCTCTTCCAAAGGAAGCTGAAAATCTTTTCCATCAAATACAGAATCTGGTGAACAACTCAAAAAGTAAACAATACTTCCTTCAGGACTAATATCTCGTCTGCAGAGATTTGCAATCTCTTTGCTTTCTTTAGAATGGAAACTGCCTCTAGGAATTGGTATTGAACCTGTAGATTTTGTATTCTTGTCTTCAGGAAGAGAAAAATCTGCAATTGCTCCAAAGTTTCCAATATTTCTCTTTTCTTTTATTACTGTAGCCCAATATTGAAGTACAGCAGCATTATTAACAGATATAACATCTCTACCAACTGAGCCACTACTCTGGCTCTCAACAGACTCTGCACGAGAAAGTAGTAAAGCCCCTGATGGTTTTGAAGTTTTCTCTAGTGCTGGATAGCAAGGACATATATTTTCTTCATAAATTCTTGAATCTAATGAATTTGCTTGTGAGTTACTTGCATCAATAAGTGGAATGTTCATCTGATCAATATTCATAAATGAATCTTGAACAGCCTCTGAACTAGCATTAGAAATCCAACAAAAATCTGACATGGCATCACATTCCATATTTACATCAGTAACAGTTTCAGGAACTGGTTCTTTGGAGTTGTACTTGTTTAATTCATTATATTTTACAGACCTTGTTATCTTATTTTTCACAGGCTCTGCTGTTTTATCTCCCAGGAACTTCAGCACATCACATTGGATTTCCTGTTCAGGTTGAAATTCTGGCTGAAAACAGATCTGTTTCAATGACATGTTTTCATCAATATTGCATTTCTCATGTTTTTCAGACACAGGTGTCTTAAGTTCAATGTTTTGAACTGCATCCATCAAGTCGGGAACATTTATATCATTCATATTACTGAGCATTTCAGGTACATCCTTAAATAATTCTTTAACAGCTGCAGAAAAAACAATCGATTTCTCTTGCATTTCGACATTTGGCACTGCAAATATCTTGTTAGAAATATCCATGTCTTTGCTATTATCAGGTATTTCAGGGTCTTTCACACACAATTCTCCTACAGATGCAGTAAAAACTGGCAGCTGTTGCTCCTCTGTTTCTTTAGCATATGTTTCTTTACCTTCACAAAATAAATCTGTAATTTCATTTTCCTCCAAATCCTCATTTTTATCTTTACCTTCAGTTTTCTCCAAATTAACCAAATCACATTTAAAATCAGTCATAGAGTAAACCATTTCCTGCTCAACAACAGCAGCAAATAATGGATCTTTTTCAATATATTTTGGTTTAGCTTGAACCCTTTCTGGAAGCTGACACTGACTTTTGCTGATAACAAATACATCAATAAATTCTTGTGTACCCTCTTCTGCAGATGCATACATTAGTGCTCTAAGCATTTCTTCTTCAGCTAGAGAACACACAGGAATATCTTCCACATCACTGGTGCAATACAATTCACTCTCATCTTTCTCAAATGATTCTAAGCAATCTCTGCTGCACCTAAAGGTTGATTCTTCATCTTCAGGTAAACTTATGCATTCTTCTTGTAAAAAGCTGCCATCAGTGACAGCTAGCATTTCATCACTTGGGGCATGAATAAGTATTTGTGGAATATTCAGCCTTGAGGATTTAAGTTTTAAAATTTGATCTTCAAGAGTTCTGCAACTTTTTCCAGAAATTTCTTCACTCTCACACTCTATAACTAAGAATGGATCCTCATTTGAAGTAATTTTTTGAGAGTTTATGAAAGCTACTCCTGAACTGATGTAGGGATCTGTAGTTATCTCTTGAGAAACACTTTCTAAATCTACTTGTTCCATGCTTTCCATAGCATGCATTATAAGAAAGTCCTTTCTTTTCACCCTAGTTTCACTACTTGTGCTTGCAACATGGGCATCTACATATTCCTCAAACTTATTCAAGCATTCAGTGGATAAATTGCTGGTGGTAATTTCACTGCTTTCTTCATGGTTTGCTTTTCTTTCCACTTTGATATTTGTATTTTCTGGTTGCATAAATGAATCTGAATAATCCCTTCCACAACATTCAAAGTTTTCAGGTTGTTCATCTGTTATGTTCAACATGCTAACATTCGATTCATATCGGGAATTAAGATGATCATAAGCTGTACTATTCTTAACATCCATATTAGTTAACTGTTCAGCCTTCTGACTATCTTCACAAGTAGTATTAGAATTTTCCACTGCTGATTCTTGAAACTTTTCAGAACTTGGTAAACAAAAACCTTTAGTAGCATTCAAAGTAATGCTTGTCAAAGACTGCTCACTGCTCTTATTAAACTTTTCACAGTTTCTTAAACCATTATCTTCACATGTACTAATGGAAATGTTTTGTAATGCTATTTCTGAGGGCAAATCAGTTTCCTCATTATTTAGTATACAATTTCTGACATCTGCTTCCAAAACATTACATTTATCACATGATTCTGCCTGAACTTGTTCTAGTGTGGTATTTACCACAATAAAAGCTTCAGGAGCAAGTAGTGCTGCCTGTGAAGTATTTTCTGCTAACATATTATCACAAGCAGGCTCCATGCAGTACTGTACATATAATAAAGAATAATCTAGGGGAGGCATTTCAGTGACAAACTGCTGATAAAATTCTTCAAAATGTTCTTGCAAAGGATAACTAAAGGTGTAAACCCTACAGCTTCTGTTAAGAGCAACTCTCTTATAGTCTATTTCAAAACGGCACAGAGCATATTCATAATTGTGTTTCAGTGCTGGAATAATTTGAGAATTTTCCAACTGAAGATTTTTGGCAACACTTGCTATAAAATTTGATTGTGGATCATGACACACAAATTTAACTTTTTCATAAAATGGTGGAAATAAATCTAATTTAAAAATTCTATCAAATCTCATTGGCTTTTGCATAACCTCTTCAGCTGGACCAAGAATAACAAGGTCTTTGCTTTTCAAGTCTTGTGTGTCTGAGTCTTCATTAACTGTTTTGTTACCAAATGAAAGATCATTACTCATAAGTTCTTCAATAATTCTTGCAAAGGGATCATCTGCATCAAAAGATGAAGACAAATCTTCATCATCTCCAAATGGTTTCACACTTGCATAAACTTTAAATTCTTCTTTACTATCATCATCAAAAGGTAGATTTTGATCATCTTCCATGTATGCTGATGCTCCAAACCAGACATTTTCATATGACTTGTCATTATTAGGTTGTTTTATTTCTTTGGTGCTTCTGTTACTATTTTGGATTACTTCTGTTTGGGATTTTGATTTCATGTTTTTGCTGGATGAATCTTCAAAGGAGACCCAATTTTCCATTGCCTTTTTTAATCTTCTTGGAGGAAGAGGAATGATATTCTTATCAGATTCTTCAAGAACATTTTGTAAAGGTAAGTTGTTATTCTGAATATCTTCTCTCCTATCTTGGCTTTCATTTTTTAGTTCGCTATCATTTGCCACTATCCAACTTTCTGTATTCTTACTACAACAGTTTTTTGTGTTGCTTGATTCATCTTCATCACATGTGCTGTTACCATTGTCTCCCTTCATACTACTTCCACAATGAATCTCATCACCAGTTTTGGTCACGTCTGTATCAGTTTCTTCTTCACACGTCACCGAGTTATTTTTTGTCTCAATTTTCAATTGCAAGTTAGTTTGTACATTCTTGCAAATATTTTCTAAAGTCCTTATGTCTGAGCTGTCAACAATTCTTTGGGGCTCATTAATGGTTTTATCTTCACAGGTTTCTTGTGGGTAATTCTCTTCCAGTTTAACGTTAATACTCTCTTCATTCCCTCTTGAATCCAATTGTCTCTCTGAAACATCATTCTTCAAAGGATGTTTGTTATGCACTGAATTGCATCCATTCCAGTCAAAGTCTTCAAACTTTGCCCATGATGAGGCCAAGAAACTTTTTGGAAGTGTTTGTGAATGGTCGTCCCCAACAGCACAAGTACAATGTTCATTACTGACTTTTTGGGATGGTTCAGAGGACCTACTTCCTATGGAATCTCGATCAGCTGTAAATGATGACAAAATTCTGGCCTCTCTCTCCCTGTTGATAAAATCAGCAAGTTGTGACGTATTTTCCTTATTAAGATGGTTTTCACTTTCCAGTGTTGTATTTAGTGCATTATCAACATGTGTTACCTCCTCCTGCATATTAATTAAAAGTGGATTGTGTAATAAATATTGTTTTTTTGTTTCAATTTTTGATGCTGAATTTTCATCTTTAGACAGAGTTATAGAGATTCTTTTATTCCTGTTGTCAACTTTAGCAGATTTTTCCTTTGGTAGAACTTTGGCCTGAATGCCTTTTTTGTTTCTTTCTTTGGCACTTTTGGAAACTGTTGCCAGTGAAAGGTAATTTTTTGTATTTGTCTTTATCCTCTTCTCAGTGACACTGGAATGATACAAATTCTTGGAAGCTGGGGCAGATTTATTACTTACATTTGTTGAAGGAGGATTACTTTTCTTCAACTTATCTTTTATACTGGAAAATGTCTTGCTTGTGGATGTTGTGGGAGCCTGAATACTGGCTTGACTTGGAAGGGAGAGGCTTTTGACACTGGTGTTGGGTAAAATGGAAACAGATTTTTTAGATGTCCCTTTCAAAAGGGATTTAATTTTTCTTTGCGACGGATTGACACTATGTTCTCTGTTCTGAAAGCGTTCATATGTTATATTGCTGGTTTCTGGGCTATCACTCCTTACAGGAGTAACTGTACTAAAGCTTTCAATTTTAGCTCTTTTATCAGTAGTATGTAATCCCTTGGAACTTGAGTACTTCTGTTTAGTCTGAAATTTTGTATTATCTTTGACAGATCTTACAGTGGCATCTGAGGTCACCTTAGCCTTTGAAATTCCTCCTTGAGTTTGTAATTTTGGGTAACATCTTGTTTGACCCTCCAAAGGCGACGATTTAAGCTACAAAGGAAGAAAATAAGAGGAAAAAAAGAATCCAGAGATGAGATAATCATTAGAAGATAAAACACTATGACAAAAAATTAATAATCTACTGTACATAATTACCACATACTCTGAGTGCTTATGAATTGCAAATTTTATTTTTGCAAACACATTATATAGTTCAACAAACACAAATGTGATATTATCTAACTACAGTATATCATATATGCCTTTTCCCCACACATATACTATAATGAAACATGCAGATATTTTAAAAAAACATTGTAGTTTCTAACTGCTGCACCACTGAGAAATGCATAAGGCCATACTTGAATGTTTAAAAACATTTCAACTGATAAAGGCTGAACAAAGATGGCTTGGGTACAAATTATGCGGGTGTGGGAGTCACCACAGGTCTGAATGAAACAATAATGCATGAAGCAAATGCAAGATGCAAGTATGCAGGAAAAAAGATAGCAGAAAATTGAACTAACAGAGATCTCAAATTAAGGATAATGACCTAAGTAAAACACACATGTTTGAAGGCAGGGATAATACAGATTAAGAATGTTTAGCAGATAGCTATAAGTATATGAGACAATTCTTAAGCTTTTCCCACTGTTATGTTTCCATGGGTGACTAAGATCACCTGGTTTACTGCCTTGAAGACTCTAATGTACAACACAAAATATACTATTTCAAAAAAGCCTTCAGTATTCCTTAAAAGTTACAGAATCTATCAAAAAATAAGGTGCAGTTGTGTATCTGAATTCCATATGTAAAGTAGAAAGAATTAAAGCCATTCTCTAAGTAAAGCTTATTAAACACTGATAATGCAGACATTAATAATGCAAGAATAGCCCAAGTCTTCATAATGAATGAAAAGTGAGGTGTTCACAGCAGTATGTGAAATGTATCATGCTCATTGTTGGAGCTGTAAGTGATAAAACACAATTCATGTCAAAACAAAATGATAACACTTAGAAGCTCATACAGGGGGTTCTCAACTTATGAATTATGCTCTTGGTATTTCAACTTCTGAACAAGTTAGTGGTAACCCAGGACCTATTATTCTATAGCAAATGAAAGTATAAAGATTATCCTTTGTACCACAAGTTTGTAACTGCAGATCAGCATTTATAAAATGATCTTTTTTTTTCCAATACTCTTTCTTATGGACCTTTATAAGTGCAGATCATCATAACTTGAGTGTGTAAGTCAGAGACCCCCCTGTACAGATTTACATCATCATGTACAGCCATGTATAAGCATAAGTTTTGTTGTGCAATATCAGTTTTGTCAGTTGTAGTATAAATGCACTGCCACCACAAGTACCAGCTCACCTTTTTAACAGGACTTTGTCTCTCTCTCATCACGACCTGATCCCTTCGAGTAGGGGAGAGATCGAGGAGTCCAGGAACCTCCTGAACAATGGATTCCAGTCGAGAATCAACTGGGGACCCTTCCTGGGGCCCCGTGGTTGTCCCATTCCTAGACCCAGTCTGACCATTATGGAGACAGTTCCCAAAGTTAGATAAGCTAAGCATATGCCTTTGTTAAGAGGGCCATGTAAAGAGTGTGCCCCGAAGTTCACCAGACACTCAAACAAGGTAACTTTTGCCTTTAGTAATTTAGTATGAAAACAGGCCACCACCAAGCACCCAAAAATCTAGTAAATACTTATTTTAATAAAAGTGATAAGGGGTATATGTAAGTGATAAAGTAATTAAAAAAAAGTATTTCACAAAGACATTCCTGGTAAACTTGCAGCTCACTCATAACAATGTTAAATAATTACACTACCAAGAGTGAGATAAAAAAAAAAAAAATTAAGAGCATCTAAATTCTATGGTAAGGCAGTATAAACATATCAAAGTACTGACTGGAGACATACAGCACTCAACAAAATTAACTGAAATATATCTGTCAAAGTACATGGTACAAAATTATGCTAACTCTTCTATCCAACTTATCAGCTGAAAACAATGTAGAAAACTAAAATTGCTAATTTGTTAAAGACATGGGTACAATATTCTCAGGATGTATAGTTGCTGCACCTTGGTGTATGAGTATATACCAGTACATATGTATGTATGTACAACGTATGTATGTATATGTACATATGTACTCGCCTACTGTACTCGCCTATCTGTGGTTCCAGGGTTCGAGTCATAGCTCTTGGCCCTGCCTCTTCACTGATCACTACTAGGTACTCTCCCTGCTCCCTGTATGTATGTATGAGCAATCAAACAAGTGAAAAACCAGCCACCAGAAATAGCTACTAAATCTCCACCCCTTTTTCAGTGCAGACACTGACTTTTCCACCTTCAGGACTCATGTCCAACTAACTGCTTTTCCCTGAATCCTTTCATAAGCATAAATTGCTCACACTACAATAGTACATCTATTAAAATATTTGTCTCCACTCACTCTCAACTAACAGGCTCACACAAGCGTGCTGGATGCTCAAGTCCCTAGCATTCAAACACTTTCCTAGGATGACCCCTACCCACCTCCTTTCACTCATGCTTTACACACCCTTTTGGTCATCCTATTCTGCTCAGTCATTTATGTACATACAGTGGACCCCCGAGTTTCGTAAACCCCGGAAATCGTACATTTATGTAAGTATAATATTGTAAGTGCTTGTGGAAAAGTATTTTTGGGGGTCTGAAATAGACTAACCTACGTGACATTTTTCTTAAGGGGTAAATTCGTTCGGTAATGGCACTTGAGCAGACTTCAGGAGTGAAGTTTTTACGAAACTCGGGGGTCCACTGTACATACATATATATACTACAGTGGTCCCTCGGTTTTCGCCGAAAATTCGTTCCAGAATGCTGCTCAAGTGCCATTACCGAACGAATTTACTTCCTTAAGAAATAATGTCACGTAGGTTAGTCTATTTCAGACCCCCAAAAATACACTTGCAACGGCACTTACGAAAATACACTTACATAAATGTTCGAGTTTGGAGATGCACGAAAACCGAGGGATCACTGTACATACTTTAGTGTCACAGTCCAATTTTAAGTATCCCTTAGTAACTGAGCATTTAATCTATGCTCAATTATTCTATATTTGTGATGCTACCTTTATCTACCTAGCTCCACTTTCTGAGAAGTGTTGACTTTATCAAGAATGTTTCTTAATACTGTATTGCAAGTGCCTACAGGTGTTGAACAAGTTTTCAAAAAGTATGTGAAACAATTTGCTGGATAACTCAGCATACTGGTGTGGCTATCATGCATGTAAAGAAGTAATCATTTTGCTTGTGCTGAGAAGCAATAGTTTGGAAAGATTAAGGATTTTTTAGCAAGGAAAAATAAGTAAAAGACAGAATGGAATAAGAAAGGGTAAAATGAGAATGTACAGGAGCACAGTATTCAATAAAAGAGCATCATTAATGGAGAGAAAATGCAGTACTGCAGACCACAAAATTATTACATTCATGCAGAACTAAACCAGTAAGGGTTAAACAGTGCCTGGGGAATGACAGGTAATCCAGTTTGATTCGAGGAAGGGAAGGGTATCTCCAATTCCTTAGATCAAGAGCCCTTCACTAACCACAAGGCACCCACGCTGAAGGGAGCTAAGGAAGAAAACATTCATGTAAGCAAGGACAACTACTTTACTTGACCCACAGCAATGCTTCCAGATCAACTGGGGTTAATGGTCTTTTACATGTGTGTTCTCACACTTCAGACCAGTTTTAAGTTATTTTATTTACTTGCTCTCCTTTGCTTCAGTTTTTTTAACATTTCTTCACTTTCTTCTTCTATACTCTTGCTGATACAATATTCACCTAATCAGTCACCTACATTAACAACTGATGCCCCCTCTCCTGCCATCAACTGTTGCCATAGGCAGTTCACAGATAACCTGCACTTAGCAGAGGAATGTTATTACAACATGGCAGTCTGTCCTGGACCACTGTCAAATCTTAAGTGCAGTTATTTGTGAACAGTTCCAGCCACAGTATTTTCTTCTCAACATGCTGGCCATTTTAGATGTCACTCCAAACAGCCAATATCCCAAACCTCTCCTTTAAAGTGCAGGCATTGTACTTCCACCTCCACGACTCAATTATTATGACATTTTATTCTCCATTGGCTGTTGCCAATCATTGTAGCACAAACTGAAACATTTACTAAAGAATTCTACATGTCTGCAGTGAGAAGCAAGAATGGATGAGAATTGATAAAACAAGCACTACAAGCAAAAAAGTAAAGGAAGGAAGGAAGACAAAAGAAGACAAAAGAAAACAGAATGGAATGCAAAAAGAAAGTGAAGCATTTAGTGTTGTAGCAAAGCAGATGTGGCCAAATGAAAAAACATTTATGATATAACCCCAGCATTTACAAAAATACACTTAATTCTCAATAACAAAGCTTTGATGTTCTGGAGAGTTTTCTGAAGAAAGAGGATAAAGGAAAAGAAGATAAAGGAAAAGAAGGTAATGTAACAAGGATATTTCTAAGGTAAAAAATTTTAAACAAGAAAGTTTAGCTGGCTAAACTCATGACTATGACTGCTTAATATTTTATTGTCATAGCATTGACATTGTGTTTTAAAAAAAAGAGTTCAAATATTTAAAATATCACAAGTGACACATGCAGATAGAGCATATAAAGACAATCTGGGTAATATTCCCAGCTAGCTGGTGACTAACCAAACACTGGTTAGTCACCAGCAAGAAAGGAAGCCTGAGGTACCTTGGTTTGTCCTTGCTAACCACAAGCATGCTCAGGCCCTCAAATATGATAGGCCAGTCAGATCAATTTTTGGAGAGTGAATGACAATACCTCTTTTAAAGTCAATGCTCTGGATGGCTAATGCTCTGGTGCCTAACATTATTACATGAATTAAGGGGAAAAAAAGTTAGTCAAAGCTAGAACTTTGGGAGAGAGAGTTTAGAGCAGCCTGCCTGTACCTATCCTCCCCGGCCAGTTAGATGAACGTACCTGTGAGCTGGTGCAGGTGTTGTTGCTTCTACCCAAAGAAGAGCATATGTCAATAATTGGATTCAGAGCAGGAAAGCGGAGTGAGTTGAAAGCAGTGGCTCCCAGCCTGTTGACTGTGAGGCAGCCAGCACATTCTAGCCAGGTTGTATATATTAAAAAGCAACTTCTAAGTGATATCCTTGAATTAGTGGCCCTTAGATAATCTCTGTGTAAATCAGGAGACCCTACATATGTCTGTAAGAATCAGCAACACACCTTAGATGATGTCTGAGGGCACCTGGAAACAGATGTCAAGAGTCAAACAAGAGATTCTTGCAAACTGTTTTAGAACACCTGATAACTGATGTATTGGTCCAGTCACAGTATTGTGCTTTTTTATTCTTTATGGTCAATAATGCTGTCAGTCACCATGCCCCAGGGACTGTGAGTACAGCATGAGAGAAGATGCCGAGGAGAGTAGTAGTGGTGTATCAAGATATTGCTGCTTCACTCCACAAGAATGTTGGGATGGCCTTGACACATATGGCAAGAAAGTTTCTCTTCTATTTCCTCAGCAGGCACAAACAGTAACAACTGAATCTATGCTTGAGAAAGATACTTTCCTTAGACACTACCTGCTACAGATAGAAAGATATATGAACCAAAGAGGTGTTAGATGTGTAGTTATAGAAAAATAGTTAAGTCATTACAAGGGAAAAACAATACCAGTCTAAGTATTGTGAAACAGTCAAGCGCCTCACTTCAGGAAGGACCACACCCTGAAACACCTTTTAAATAATAATCAACACATATAAATACAAATGAAAAACTAAATTAACTGAAATTTTATAAATACATGGGGTCCGTAACTTATGAATGAAATGTAATCTTGAAAATTGTAACTTGAGTGTTCAGAACGTGGAACTTGTTTTTTTTTATCATAGACACCCATGTCATAATTCGATGTGTGTTCTCAAGTAATGATGTTCAATATCTAATTTCTTTTATATCTTTTTAAACAAAGAATATTTAGCCAATATTTTACTTCTATACTCTACCTTTTTTAATTGAAAAAAGTAGAAAACCATTTTACATGTGAATATATTAATTAATCAGAAGAGATTTTACAGTATTTACCTTGAATGCTGATGCATTCTTGCTCACTGCCAGTGGATGTTCCTTGCTTATTTTAGACTGCAATACTCTACTCTTTAACCCACTGAACCAGCCATCACTTGCAATGAATTGTGGTTCATCATTAACACTATCTACTAATCACATCTTTAAGTTACCCTAGAGGCTCAGGGCTTTTTCCTATATCAGCATAAAGATAACAGGCCTTTTTTTCTGATGCTGTTCATCTTATCACATCAAAAGCATTTCATTTTCACTAATCAAACCAGTTTACTTTCAAAAGAAAGGTTTTAATGTGTTCCAAGACAGTCTTCATCCTTGATAAATGTTGTAGAGTTAGACCAATTTACACTACACACGAGGGCAATGTCAGTCAGTATTTCACTCTTTTCAAGAATACTTTATTATGCCTAGTTTTGTCTCAAAGGTCATAGTTCCTTTTCTATGGCACTTATGTATCAGTAACACAACTTATGTACTTTCAGATATGTTGCATGACTGTTATCCAAAGTAAAAGTCATAAAAATACAGTGAACACGAAAGGAAGCAAATAAATGGTGGTGAAATGATTAATTCCAGCCCTGCACCTCCCCATTGTAATTAGTCACATTTGAAAAGGCAGAAACCAATTTTTAAGAAACTGAATTGGTTCAAAAATATCTTATTTGTAAGTGCAGATCTCTGTAGTTCTGATATTTTTAAGCTGGGGACTCCTTGTATTATAAATTATATATTTTATGGTGTTATATAAGATGGTATTCACCTGAAAGGACTACAAGCCCTTCACTTTAAAGACCTTTAAGGGACAGTAGGATAAAAGGGAGGAAATCTTGACACTGATGAAGGGCTCTTAATTCAAGGAATTGGAAATAATTTCTCTTTTCTCACACAAAACTTAATTAACTCTCATTCCCCAAGTGCTGTATGATCCCTACATGTTTAGTGCTTCCCCATGAGTATAATAATAATTCATTTTATAGAAAGGTGTGTATGTTAGGTATAGGTAGTAGATTGGTAGACAGCAACCACCAAGGGAGTTACTACCGTCCTGCCAAGCGAGTGTTTTACATGATGGTAGGATTGCTGGTGTTTTTTCTGTCTCATAACCATACAAGATTTTAGGTATGTCTTGCTACTTCTACTTACACTTAGGTCACACTGCACATACATGTACAAGCATATATATACACACCCCTCTTGGTTTTCTTCTATTTTCTTACTACTTCTTGTTTATTTCCTCTTATCTCCATGGAAAAGTGGAACAGAATTCTTCCTCCATAAGCCATGCATGTCGTAAGAGGCGACTAACATGCTGGGAGCAAGGGGCTAGTAATCCTTCTCATGTATACATTATTGAAGTTAAAAAGAGAAACTTTTGTTTTTCTTTTTGGGCCACCCTGCCTTGGTGGGATACGGCCAGTTTGTTGAAAGAAGTGTGTCAGGGCATAAAATGAGAAAGGAAAGAGTAGCAACCTTGTTGTGGCAAGGTAGATGGTACTTGCACAACCAAGAGTGTAGTCATGTCTGAGGTTGCAAAACCTTGACCAGTAAAGAACTGTATACAGAGACCACCTCCATTCTAAGTCAGGGAATGCTTGGTTAACACACACAGCATTTTGAAATGGTTTTGCAATCATGCTTGCTAAGAGGCTATAGATTATTAAATAAACTAAATAAAAACTGAAGGCTAGTGAAGTTCAGGTGTTGTTGTTAATTGACAGTACTCTGCTCACTGCCAATGGCAACTGGTGATCATCTCAAACATAGAAAAAAAAAATTGTGTTGTTTCTTAACATTTTTAGCTATACGTACAGTGGACCCCCGAGTATCGGCTGGTCTGAGTTTCGACCAACACGAGTTTCGGTCGCTTTTTTCGGCCCAATTTTTCCCCGACTCTCAGCCGTTTCCCCGAGTATCGGCCTGCCCACGCTTGCGCGCCTCCCTGCGCATTTGGGTCGTGAGCCAGTCTAGCTTTGTTTACCATTGAGTGAACATTACCCAGTGCACTCATTCAAACATTTCACAATAATTTTATTGTGTTTATTGATTTTTTTTATTAACACATCGGCCGATTCCCACCAAGGCAGGGTGGCCCGAAAAAGAAAAACTTTCATCATCAATCACTCTATCACTGTCTTGCCAGAGGGGTGCTTTACACTACAGTTATAAAACTGCAACATTAACACCCCTCCTTCAAAGTGCAGACACTGTACTTCCCATCTCTAGGACTCAAGTCCGGCCTGCCGGTTTCCCTGAATCCCTTCATAAATGTTACTTTGCTCACACTCCAACAGCACGTCAAGTATTAAAAACCATTTGTCTCCATTCACTCCTATCAAATATGCTCACACATGCTTGCTGGAAGTCCAAGCCCCTCGCACACAAAAACCACTTTTACCCCCTCCGTCCAACCTTTCCTAGGCCGACCCCTACCCCGCCTTCCCTCCACTACAGATTTATACACTCTCGAAGTCATTCTGTTTTGTTCCATTCTCTCTACATGTCCGAACAACCTCAACAACCCCTCCTCAGCCCTCTGGATAATAGTTTTGGTAATCCCGCACATCCTTCCTAATTTCCAAACTGCGAATTCTCTGCATTATATTCACACCACACATTGACCTCAGACATGACATCTCCACTGCCTCCAGCCTTCTCCTCGTTGCAACATTCATCACCCATGCTTCACACCCATATAAGAGTGTTGGTATAACTATACTCTCATACATTCCCCTCTTTACTTCCATGGACAAAGTTCTTTGTCTCCACAGACTCCGAAGTGCACAACTCACCCTTTTCCCTCATCAATTCTATGATTCACCTCATCCTTCATAGACCCATCTGCCGACATGTCCACTCCTAAATATCTGAATACGTTCACCTCCTCCATTCTCTCTCCCTCCAATCTGATATCCAATCTTTCATCACCTAATCTTTTTGTTATCCTCATCACCTTACTCTTTCCTATATTCACTTTCAATTTTCTTCTTTCACATACCCTACCAAATTCATCCACCAACCTCTGCAACTTCTCTTCAGAATCTCCCAAAAGCATAGTGTCATCAGCAAAAAGCAACTGCTTATTGATTGTCACTGTGAAATACAAGTCACCATGGGTCCAAAGAGCTTCCTAGTGGCACCCATGTGGTAAAGAAAGTGAGGAACACCATCGAACTGAAGAAGGAGATAGAAGAAAAATATGAGAGTGGCGTACGTGTGGGGGAGCTTGCCAGGATGTACAACAAAAACAAATCTATTATAACCTCTATCCTGGCAAAGAGAAAAGAAATCAAGGAAGCTGATGTTGCGAAAGGTGTTGACATGCTTGCCAAAAATAGATCAAAAACAGTGGATGAGGTTGAGAAGTTGTTGGTAGTGTGGATCAACGAAAAACCACTTCAGTGGTTAGCTCTACCCTGTGGTCCTCCAACTCTTCCACATCCTCGCCACTCACCTCCAACCCCAGGGACTTGCCCAGTGCCACAATACCTTCCACAACAGGCAGAGGGTCGTCAGGGTCAGGGTCAGCCTCAAACCCTTCAAAATCCCTGTTGGACACAACCTGGCCACAATTGTCTCCACGCAGAGTTCAAAGTCCTGGAAGTCACTCCCTCCCAAGCCTTACCTATAAGACTGCATGAGCTTAATCTGGAACAGCATCAGACCACAGTAGAGGAAATTGATTCACTGGAGGAGGAAGATAGACTGGAGGTGCCTTCTTCAGAGATTAAGGAAATTTGTTCAATGTGGAATAAGGTGCAGAAATTTGTTGAAAAATACCACCCTGAGCAAGCTGAATTAAGCCATCTCAGCAACAAGTTCAGTGACAGAGCCATATTGCACTTCAGGAACATGTTAGAGGCGCCAGAAACAGAGGACTGTGGACAGGGGTCCAGTGACTCTTAAGCTGGTCCTAGTGGCATTAAAAGACCGAGAAGGGAAGTAACCCCAGATAGAGCTTTGATACCTGAAGTCCTTATGGAGGAGGATTCCCCTTCCAAACACTAAGCCCTCCCTCACTCCTCCTCCCTATCTTCCTGATGCCAGCAAGTCTCTTCAATAAAGGTAAGTAAATGTTATTTTAAATGTAAATTTATAAATTTAATATGTGTTGTTATTAAGTGTTTTGTGTATGTAAAACTATGGTTATTCTTTAAAAAATGACTTTTTTGTGAATATTTTTGGGTGTCTGGAACGGATTAATTGTATTTACATTATTTCTTATGGGAAATAATGGTTCGACTTTCGGCAAGTTCGAGATAAGGCCTAGCTCCTGGAACGGATTATGGCCGATACTCGCGGATCCACTGTATTAATATTCTGAATGTTTAAAAGATATGAATAAACATAAGGTTAGGTGGATAGTGTGATGTAACGAGATTCCTAAGAGAGAAATTTACTGATAAGTTGGAGCTAAAGAGATATAATAGCCACTAGAAAAATCTATTGAATATACAGTGGCACAAAGGTTACTTTGAGTGCTATACTGACATATAGCTGATATATTGGAGGTCAAGACACAGGTGAGTCAATGCACTATTTCAGGAAAAGTGATCTATATATTCTGAATAAAATTCTACAATATTTCACTTAAAACTCATCTAAATTAGAAAATACAATTACTGTGCAAGCAAAAATGTTACAAAACAAACAAGAACTCACCTCTTCACCTGTAGAAATAATTGAGGACCTGGGGGATAATGATTTTCTGTTCTCCTTATTGCAAGCATCTTCATTTTCATGACTACCATTTGGGCTGAAAAAATATGGGTTTATTTAGTTACAGAGGGACTGTGTAAAGACCCTTACCTCTTAAAGCATATTAAAATAAAAATTACTAAAATACCCCGTGGAAGGGGATGCTTACCCTTTATTCTGTAACTGATAACCAAACACAAAGAGGGAAATTAATGTGTTTGCTTCTGTTTATTATTATTAAACTTACACTTCTCCCTTCCTACATGATACAGTAATCATACAGAGTATATTAAAACAAACACAAGGATCATTTACAACACTTCAAAATCTAATCCTCTAGTATCTTAATTATATGTGTTTTCTAGGTAAGAAGCTCTTTTACACTGCTATAGTATTTTTTTTAACATGATGTCCATCTCCCACTAAGGCAGGGTGACCCAAAAAAGAAAGAAAAACTTTCACCATCATTCAATACTTTCACCATAATTCACACATAATCACTGTCTTTGCAGAGGTGCCCAGATATGACAGTTTAGATGTCACTCCAAACAGCCACTATCCTAAACCCCCTCCTTTAAAGTGCAGGCATTGAACTTCCCATCTCCAGGACTCAAGTCCGGCTAACTGGTTTTCCTGAATCCCTTCACAAAATATTACTGTGCTCACACTCCAACAGCTCGTCAGGTTCCAAAAACCATTCGTCTCTATACACTCCTATCTAACATGCTCACACATGCCTGCTGCATGTCCAGGCCCCTTGCACACAAATCCTCTTTTACCCCCTCCCTCCATCCTTTCCTAGGATGACTCCTACCCCTCCTCCCCTCCACTACAGATTTATACACCCTCCAAGTCAACTTATTTTGCTCCATCCTCTCTAAATGACCAAACCACCTCAATAACCCCTCTTCAGCCCTCTGAATAATACTTTTGGTAACTCTACACATCCTAATTTCCACACCACAAATTCTCTTCATAATACAGTCATACCCTGTCCTACATCACTAACTGGTTCCAAGAACCGTGATGTAACCCGGTTTTTGACGTAAACTGGGTTACGTGAAAATGCCTTAAAATGGCGACAAACCCCGTAAAACTAATGTAAATAACTCACAAAAGAATATAACTATTACTAAACCTTAACCCCTTCAGGGTCCAGATCCCCGATCTGAAACTTATCCACAGGGTCCAAGAATTTTCAAAAAATATTTTTGCTATTTTTTCTTATGAAATGGCTGAGAATCTTTTTCTGAAGGTAATAAAACAAAAAGTATGAAATTTGATGGAAAACTGATGAAATTATGCTATCACGAATGTTGCTGTGTCAGCTATATTTATGCATCAGCGATTTTGCCCAATTTGACTCCTATTATGGGTCAATTACATTGTTCCAGTTGACCAAATTATTAGCTATTTCGCTAGAATGCCTTCTATTTTATCAACTGAGCACAAGAAACTACCCAGTCGTCTATTTCAACTACCCAATAAAGTGATCAGAAATTGATAATTTGACCAATTTCACACAAATTTCAAAATACAGCCTCTCCTCACTCAGCGATGTCTAGTTTACCGACAACTCGGACTTACAATCAGCTCTCCAACCAGTATGCAAACTTAAATAATGTATGTATTAGAGCTGATTTCCTCTTTTCCGTTTATTAACAGTATACTACAGTACACTACTGTTTTTTTTTTCTTCAACAAGTCGGCCGTCTCCCACCGAGGCAGGGTGACCCAAAAAGAAAGAAAATCCCCAAAAAGAAAATACTTTCATCATCATTCAACACTTTCACCACACTCATACATAATCACTGTCTTTGCAGAGGCGCTCAGATACGACAGCTGAGAATAGTCCCTCCCAGCTGTCACTATCCCAGACCCTTCCTTTAAAGTGCAGGCATTGTACTTCCCATTTCCAGGACTTAAGTCTAACTAAATCAATTAACTGGTTTCCCTGAATCCCTTCACAAAATGTTACCCTGCTCACACTCCAACAGCTCGTCAGGTCCCAAAAACCATTCGTCTCCATTCACTCCTATCTAACACGCTCACACATGCTTGCTGGAAGTCCAAGCTCCTCGCCGACAAAACCTCCTTTACCCCCTCCCTCCAACCTTTTCTAGGATGACCCCTACCCCGCCTTCCTTCCCCTACAGATGTATACGCTCACCAAGTCATTCTACTTTGATCCATTCTCTCTAAATGACCAAACCACCTCAACAACCCCTCTTCAGCCCTCTGACAAATACTTTTAGTAACTCCACACCTTCTCCTAATTTCCACATTCTGAATTTTCTGCATAATATTTACATCACACATTGCCCTTAGACAGGACATCTCCACTGCCTCCAGCCTCCTCCTCACTGCAGCATTTGCAACCCATGCTTCACACCCATATAAGAGTGTTGGTACCACTATACTTTCGTACATTCCCTTCTTTGCCTCCATGGATAACGCTTCTTGTCTCCACAGATACCTCAACGCACCACTCGCCTTTTTTCCTTCAACAATTCTATGGTTAACCTCATCCTTCATAAACCCATCTGCTGACACGTCAACTCCCAAATATCTGAAAACATTTACTTCTTCCATAATCCCTCTCTCCAATGTGATATCCAATTTTTCTTTATTTAAATCGTTTGATACCCTCATCACCTTACTCTTATCTATGTTCACTTTCAACTTTCTACCTTTACACACTCTCCCAAACTCCTCCACTAACGTTTGCAACTTTTCTTTAGAATCTCCCATAAGCACAGTATCATCAGCAAAAAGTAACTGTGCCAACTCCCATTTTGCATTTAATTCCCCATAATTTAATCCCACCCCTCTCCCCAACACCCTAGCATTTACTTCTTTTACAACCCCATCTATAAATATATTAAACAACCATGGTGACATTACACATCCCTGCTAAGACCTACTTTTACTGGGAAGTAATCTCCCTCTCTCCTACACACCCTAACCTGAGCCTCACTATCCTCACTATTGCTCCCCTATCCACTCTATCATATGCCTTTTCTAAATCCATAAATGCAATGAAAACTTCTCTACCTTTATCTAAATACTGTTCACATATATGCTTCACTGTAAACACTTGATCTACACATCCCCTACCCACTCTAAAGCCTCCTTGCTCATCTCTGTCTTACCTCTAATTCTTTCAATAATAACCCTGCCATACACTTTACCTGGTATACTCAGTAAACTTATTCCCCTTAATTTTACTCTCTTTTATCCCCCTTCCCTTTATATAAAGGAACTATACATGCTCTCTACCAATCCCTAGGTACCTTCCCCTCTTTCATACATTTATTAAACAAAAATACCAACCACTCCAGCACTATATCTCCCCCTGCTTTTAACATTTCTGTCATGATCCCATCAGTTCCAGCTGCTTTACCCCCTTTCATTCTACATAATGCCTCAATCACCTCCCCCACACTCACATCCAGCTCTTCTTCACTCCTAAACGATGTAGTACTGTATAAATATTTAAATATATACCAGAAATGCTATAAATAGTGCAAAGGTGACATTAAAAAAATATCTGAAGATGGTTGACACAGACCCACTACCAGTACAGTGGACTCTCGGTTAACGAAAGGTCCCGTTAACGAAAGCTTCGGAAAACGAAAGCTTTTTTCGTAATCGGTTAGCGAAAAATTCCTCGGTTACCGAAAGGTATTAGACGTGTCCGCCTGCTCCGCGCAAGCGCAGGACGCCAGTGAAGCGTTGTTTACCATTGAGAGAACATTACCTAGCGCGCTTTTTCAAAGATTCACAATATATTTGGTGTCTTTTTGGGTGGTTTAGTGATTGTCACTGTGAAATAAGTCACCATGGGTCCAAAGAAGCTTCCTAGTGGCACCCCAGTGGTAGCAGGCATGCAGGGAGTGTAGCATTCATGCAGGGAGTGTAGCATTCATGCAGGGAGTGTAGCATTCATGCAGGGAGTGTAGCATTCATGCAGGGAGTGTAGCATTCATGCAGGGAGTGTAGCATTCATGCAGGGAGTGTAGCATTCATGCAGGGAGTGTAGCATTCATGCAGGGAGTGTAGCATTCATGCAGGGAGTGTAGCATTCATGCAGGGAGTGTAGCATTCATGCAGGGAGTGTAGCATTCATGCAGGGAGTGTAGCATTCATGCAGGGAGTGTAGCATTCATGCAGTGAGTGTAGCATTTATGCGAGGTAGCATCATGCAGGAGTGTAGCATTCATGCAGGGAGTGTAGCATTCATGCAGGGAGTGTAGCATTCATGCAGGGAGTGTAGCATTCAGGCAGGGAGTGTAGCATTCAGGCAGGGAGTGTAGCATTCATGCAGGAGTGTAGCATTCATGCAGGGAGTGTAGCATTCATGCAGGGAGTGTAGCATTCATGCAGGGAGTGTAGCATTCATGCAGGGAGTGTAGCATTCATGCAGGGAGTGTAGCATTCATGCAGGGAGTGTAGCATTCATGCAGGGAGTGTAGCATTCATGCAGGGAGTGTAGCATTCATGCAGGGAGTGTAGCAGGCATGCAGGGAGTGTAGCAGGCATGCAGGGAGTGTAGCAGGCATGCAGGGAGTGTAGCAGGCATGCAGGGAGTGTAGCAGGCATGCAGGGAGTGTAGCAGGCATGCATTAAGAAAAGAAGAAGTAACCCCAGAGAGGACTTGTTACCTGAAGTCCTTTGGAGGGGATTCCCCTTCCAACCATTAACACCCTGCCCCTGTCAGCAACTCTACCTTCCAGATGCCTGCAACTCTTCAATAAAGGTAAGTAAATGTTATTGTTTTTTGTTTTTTTGAGTGATTATTTTTTTGTGGAACGAATTAATTGTATTTACATTATTTCTTATTGGAAATAAGGTTTCAGATAACGAAAGATTCAGATTAAGTAATAGCTCCTGGACCGGATTAATTTCGTTAACCGAGGGTCCACTGTATAGTATGCTCCTCGCTTAACGACCAATCCGCTTACCGACCTACTCTTAGGAACGGAACCCCATCGTTAATTTCAAAATAGGGTCCAGAATAAACAATGCAGGCATTCCTGGCACTAAAATAACATTTTCCCTGTTCATTAGTTAGGTTCCCAGGCTTTATTTGTGAATTTCATTTAGATTTCTTATTCACAAAGAATTTTTATTCACACCAAAAAACAGAAGATTTACTGTTATGCATTATTCTAATAATTGTATAAATAACATCAAGCATGGAGGAGGTGAATGTATTCAGATATTTGGGAGTGGACATGTCAGCAGATGGGTCTATGAAGGATGAGGTGAATCATAGAATTGATGAGGGGAAAAGGGTGAGTGGAGCACTTCAGAGTCTGTGGAGACAAAGAACTTTGTCCATGGAAGTAAAGAGGGGAATGTATGAGAGTATAGTTATACCAACACTCTTATATGGGTGTGAAGCATGGGTGATGAATGTTGCAACGAGGAGAAGGCTGGAGGCAGTGGAGATGTCATGTCTGAGGTCAATGTGTGGTGTGAATATAATGCAGAGAATTCGCAGTTTGGAAATTAGTAGGAGGTGTGGGATTACCAAAACTATTATCCAGAGAGCTGAGGAGGGATTGTTGAGGTGGTTCGGACATGTAGAGAGAATGGAACGAGACAGAATGACTTTGAGAGTGTATAAATCTGTAGTGGAGGGAAGGCAGGGTAGGGGTCGGCCTAGGAAAGGCTGGAGGGAGGGGGTAAAGGAGGTTTTGTGTGCGAGGGGCTTGGACTTCCAGCAAGCATGTGTGAGCATATTTGATAGGAGTGAATGGAGACAAATGGTTTTTAATACTTGACGTGCTGTTGGAGTGTGAGCAAAGTAACATTTATGAAGGGATTCAGGGAAACCGGCAGGCCGGACTTGAGTCCTGGAGATGGGAAGTACAGTGTCTGCACTCTGAAGGAGTGGTGTTAATGTTGCAGTTTTATAACTGTAGTATAAAGCACCCCTCTGGCAAGACAGTGATGGAGTGAATGATGATGAAAGTTTTTCTTTTTCGGGCCACCCTGCCTTGGTGGGAATCGGCCGATGTGTTAATAATAAAATAAACATCAAGCATTCCTGAACACATATTAGACCCACCAGTTCACATGTATTGGATGCATGACGTGATTCATTTACTCTTGATCATCAACAAAAATCAAACATTTCCACTAATTTGAGCTCACTTTTGTGCTATTTTCAGTCCTAATACCAATCAAAATCATCTCTAATTCTATAATATATCTTCCATTCTATCAAATGAGACCAAGAAACCGTGAATACAACCATAAAAAAACATACAAAAATACTCCGCAAAGTCGCTATTTTAAGCCAAAAACACAGTTGAAGTTTTTTCTAAGTACATATGCACTACGTGCTGCAGGATTTTTTATATGGTGCACACTTACCACATAGAACCATTCTCTCATATCTAGGCCCAGATTTACCACTCGCAGCTTATCTGAGTAAGCTGAGCTTATGGTGTAGAATTGCAACACTGACACTGGCTTCAAAGCCAAAGAACTACAACACGGACCCCCAAGGGGTTAAAGAACATTAAAAATACAGTCATATTTTTTAAAGAATAATGAACACAAAAATATTATGATGTAGGTGACATTGCTGAGTAATGTAAAGTCAAACATAATGACATTTGCTTAACTGAAATTTACTCTTTAAAAATGGCATTAATTTGATGTAGGCTGAAATGATGTAAAGCAGGTTATGACTGTATTTACACCACATATTGCCAGTAGACACGACATCTCCACTTTACCTTTGATGAGTTTCGAGTCTCGCTACTCTCGGAGCCCGTCCATGGGCCAGGCTTGTCCGGTGCTTGCCTGGTCAACCAGGTTGTTTCTGCTGGAGGCCAGCTGCCCCACATATCTATCACGGCCTGGTTGATCTGGCACCTGGTGAAGATACTTGTCCAGTTTCTTCTTGAAGGTTTCTACACTTGTTCCAGCTGTGTTTCTGATATCTTCTGGTAAGATCTTGAATAGTCTGGGGCCATGAATGTTGATACAGTGTTCCATTATTGTCCCCAATGCACCCCTGTTCCTCACTGGGTTTATTTTGCACTTCCTTCCCTATCTCACTCCAGTATGCTGTTATGGCAGTGTGCCTCCAACCTCTTTCTTGCTACAGCATTCACACCCATATAAGTGATGGTACCACTATACTCCTAGGTAGTAGGTTGGTAGACAGCAACCACCCAGGGAGGTACTACTGTCCTGCCAAGTGAGTGTAAAACGAAAGCCTGTAATTGTAAATGTAATTTGTAAATGGTCCAAGTCGGACCGAAACGTCGTCGTAAGCTCCTCTCTTTTATATGTGCGGGTTGTGTGTGTATTTTACATGATATTAGGATTGCTGGTGTCTTTTTTTCTGTCTCATAAACATGCAAGATTTCAAGTATGTCTTGTTACTTCTACTTACACTTAGGTCACACTACACATTCATGTACAAGCATATATATATATACACACACACCCCACTGGGGTTTCTTCTATGTTCTTACTTGTTCTTATTTCCTCTTATCTCCATGGGGAAGTGGAACGGAATTCTTCCTCGTAAGCCATGCGTGTCATAAGAGGCAACTAAAATGCCGGGAGCAAGGGGCTAGTAACCCCTTCTCCTGTATATATTACTAAATGTAAAAGGAGAAACTTTCATTTTTCCTTTTAGGCCACCCTGCCTCGGTGGGAAATGGCCGACGTGTTGAAAGAAAAGAAAGAAAGACCACTATACTCTTGTACATTCCTTTCTTTGCCTCCATGGATAACATTTTTTTGTCTCCACAGATACCTCAATGCACCACTCGCCTTTTTTTTCCTTCATCAATTCTATGGTTAACCTCGTCTTTCATAAACCCACCTGCTAACAAATCTACTCCCAAATTTCTGAACACATTCACTTCTTCCATACTCCCTCCCTCCAATGTGATATCCAATTCTTCTTTACCGAATTCATTTGATACCCTCATCACCTTATTCTTATCTATGTTCACTTTCAACTTTCTTTACACACCCTCCCAAACTCGTCCACTAACTTTTGCAACTTCTCTTTAGAATCTCCCAAAAGCACAGTATCATCAGCAAAAAGTAATTGTGTCAATTCCCATTTTGTATTTGATTCCCCATAATTTAATTCCACCCCTCTCCCCAACACCCTAGCATTTACTTCTTTTACAATTCCATTTATAAATATGTTAAACAACCATAGTGATATTAAACATCCCTGTCTAAGGCCTACTTTTACTGAGAAGTAATCTCCCTCTCTCCTACACACCCTAACCTGAGCCTCACTATCCTCATAAAAACTCTTTAAAGCATTTAGTAACTTAGCACCTATTCCATACACTTGCAACATCTGCGACATTGCACCCCTATCCACCCTATCACATGAATTTTCTAAATCTATAAATGCAATGAAAACATCCCTACCTTTATCTAAATATTGCTCACTTATATGCTTCAATGTAAACACTTGATATACACATCCCTTACCCATTCTAAAGCCTCCTTGGTCATCTGCAATCCTGTTCACTATTATTACTATATTCACTTCTTTATAATGTACTAAAGCATACAAACAAATATGGGGTTGTGTTGGTTTTAATAACCTGTTTGGTCGGTGTTCCTGAGTTGCAGCTGGAGCAGTGACATCCTCCTCATCATCCGAGGCAAACGGATCTACAAGCTGCTTATGAGTCATCAGTACAGGGCGCTCACCACTGCTGCTGTTGCTACTCAACGATGCCTGTCACAGTCAACTTTGATTTACTATAAACAAATAACATATGTGAATATATTAATTTAATATGCATATCATACAAATAAAACTTTGCATTTTTTTTTTTACTGTAATTATCTGTACAGAGAATTCGTAGTTTGGAAATTAGGAGGAGGTGCGGGATTACCAAAACTATTATCCAGAGGGCTGAGGAGTCGTTGTTGAGGTGGTTCGGACATGTAGAGAGGATGGAACAAAATACAATGACTTCGAGAGTGTATAATCTGTAGTTGAGGGAAGGCTGGGTAGGGGTCAGCCTAGGAAAGGTTGGAGGGAGGGGGTAAAGGAGGTTTTGTGTGCGAGGGGCTTGGACTTCCAGCAAGCATGCATGAGCATATTTGATAGGAGTGAATGGAGACAAATGGTTTTTAGGACTTGACGTGCTGTTGGAGTGTGAGCAAGGTAACATTTATGAAGGGATTCAGGGAAACCGGCAGGCCGGACTTGAGTCCTGGAGATGGGAAGTACAGAGTCTGCAGTTTTATAACTGTAGTGTAAGCATGTCTCTGGCAAGACAGTGATGGAGTGAATGATGATGAAAGTTTTTCTTTTTTGGGCCACCCTGCATTGGTGGGAAACGGTTGATATTACCTGGAGTTTACCTGAAGAGAGTTCCGGGGGTCAACGCCCCGCAGCCCGGTCTGTGACCAGGCCTCATGGTGAATCAGAGCCTGATCAACCAGGCTGTTACTGCTGGCCGCACGCAGGCCGACGTACGAACCACAGCCCAGCTGGTCAGACACTGACTTTAGGTGCCTGTCCAGTGCCTGCTTGAAGACAGCCAGAGGTCTAGTGGTAATCCCCCTTAAGTACGCTGGGAGGCAGTTGAACAGTCTTGGGCCCCTGACACTTATTGTGTTGTCTCTCAACATGCTAGTGGCACCCCTGCTTTTCATTGGGGGGATGTTGCATCGTCTGCCGAGTCTTTTGCTTTCGTAGGGAGTGACTCTCGTGTGCAAGTTTGGTACTAATCCCTCTAGGATTTTCCAAGTGTATATAATAATGTATCTCTCTCGCCTGCATTCTAGGGAGTACAGGTTTAGGAACTAAAAGCGTCCCCAGTAATTGAGGTGGTTTATCGCAGTTATGCGTGCTGTGAAGGTTCTCTGCACATTTTCTAGTTCAGCAATTTCACATGCCTTGAAAGGTGCAGTTAGTGTGCAGCAATATGTTAATAAAAAAAAAATCTGTTCATGATTAGTTTAATGTCATCCCTATCACCCTTTTTAATATATCAGCACAATGTTGAATATTGTTTCCACTTGCTTTCCAAGAAATAGTATGCTTATAATTTAAAGGGTCTTACTAATCACAATTTTTATACGTATATTGGCACAATGTTGATCATTTATCTACAAGTAGTATTAAGTCTCGGCATATTTCCAGAGTGAAAAGCTGTGTGTGTGTGTGTATTTATGAGGTGCTATCAAAAAGTTTCTGGCATACCACAAAAAAAAATACAAAGGCTTACCTAATGACCTAGTAGATATCTCCTTGGGAGGCTATACACTGATCCCAGTGCCTCTGCCACTTTTCAAAACATTTCTGTAACTCGTCCTACCTGACAGCATCTAACACAGCCTGCAATTCTGCTTGAATCTCCTCAAATGATCCTCCAAACTGTAACATCTCACCCCTCCTTCAGAGAAAATGCTCTGTGCCTCCCACCCACAGGACTTGAGTCCAGCTAAGTGGATTCCTTGAATCCCTTTATAAGTATTACCCTGCTCACACTCCAATAGTGTCAGATTCCTAAAGCCACCTTTACAAGGCCTCCACTCACCCCAATGTAACACACTCACACATACCTGCTGATTGTTCATGGTTCTACCCCTGTATGATCCTTGTGGGTTTAGTACTTAGTTTTTTTTTTTTTTTTTTTTTTTTCTCTCTCAACAAGTCGGCCGTCTCCCACCGAGGCAGGGTGACCCAAAAAGAAAGAAAATCCCCAAAAAGAAAATACTTTCATCATCATTCAACACTTTCACCACACTCATACATAATCACTGTCTTTGCAGAGGAGCTCAGATACGACAGCTGAGAAAAGTCCCTCCCAGCTGTCACTATCTCAGACCCCTCCTTTAAAGTGCAGGCATTGTACTTCCCATTTCCAGGACTCAAGTCCAACTAAATCAATTAACTGGTTTCCCTGAATCCCTTCACAAAATGTTACCCTGCTCACACTCCAACAGATCGTCATGTCCCAAAACCATTCGTCTCCATTCACTCCTATCTAACACGCTCACACATGCTTGCTGGAAGTCCAAGCCCTCGCCCACAAAACCTCCTTTACCCCTTCCCTCCAACCTTTTCTAGGACGACCCCTACCCCGCCTTCCTTCCCCTACAGATTTATACGCTCTCCAAGTCATTCTACTTTGATCCATTCTCTCTAAATGACCAAACCACCTCAACAACCCTCTTCAGCCCTCTGACAAATACTTTTAGTAACTCCACACCTTCTCCTAATTTCCACATTCCGAATTTTCTGCATAATATTTACATCACACATTGCCCTTAGACAGGACATCACTGCCTCCAGCCTCCTCCTCGCTGCAGCATTTGCAACCCATGCTTCACACCCATATAAGAGTGTTGGTACCACTATACTTTCGTACATTCCTTCTTTGCCTCCATGGATAACGTTTTTGTCTCCACAGATACCTCAATGCACCACTCACCTTTTTCCTTCATCAATTCTATGGTTAACCTCATCCTTCATAAACCCATCCGCTGACACGTCAACTCCCAAATATCTGAAAACATTTACTTCTTCCATAATCCCTCTCTCCAATGTGATATCCAATTTTTCTTTATTTAAATAGTTTGATACCCTCATCACCTTACTCTTATCTATGTTCACTTTTAACTTTCTACCTTTACACACTCTCCCAAACTCGTCCACTAACCTTTGCAACTTTTCTTTAGAATCTCCCATAAACACAGTATCATCAGCAAAAAGTAACTGTGTCAACTCCCATTTTGCATTTAATTCTCCATAATTTAATCCCACCCCTCTCCCCAACACCCTAGCATTTACTTCTTTTTCAACCCCATCTATAAATATATTAAACAACCATGGTGACATTACACATCCCTGTCTAAGACCTACTTTTACTGGGAAGTAATCTCCCTCTCCTACACACCCTAACCTGAGCCTCACTATCCTCATAAAAACTCTTTTCAGCCTTCAGTAACTTACTACCTATTCCATACACTTGCAACATTTGCCACATTGCTCCCTATCCACTCTATCATATGCCTTTTCTAAATCCATAAATGCAATAAAAACTTCTCTACATTTATCTAAATACTGTTCACATATATGCTTCACTGTAAACACTTGATCTACACATCCCCTACCCACTCTAAAGCCTCCTTGCTCATCTGCAATCCTACTCTCTGTCTTACCTCTAATTCTTTCAATAATAACCCTGCCATACACTTTACCTGGTATACTCAGTAAACTTATTCCCTATAATTTTTACACTCTCTTTTATCCCCTTCCCTTTATACAAAGGAACTATACATGCTCTCTGCCAATCCCTAGGTACCTTCCCTCTTTCATACATTTATTAAACAAAAATACCAACCACTCCAGCACTATATCCCCCTGCTTTTAACATTTCTGTCATGATTCCGTCAATTCCAGCTGCTTTACCCCTTTCATTCTACGTAATGCCTCACGCACCTCCCCCACACTCACATCCTGCTCTTCTTCACTCCTAAACGATGTTGTACCTCCCTGGCCAGTACATGAAATTACCGCCTCCCTCTTTCATCGACATTTAAAAGTTCCTCAAAATATTCCGCCATCTACCCAATACCTCCAGCTCCCCATCTACTAACTCCCTACTCTGTTTTTAACTGACAAATCCATTCGTTCCCTAGGCTTTCTTACCTTGTTTATCTCACTCCAAAATTTTTCTTGTTTTCAGCAAATTTCTTGACAGAGCCTCTCCCCTTCTTTCATCCGCTCTTCTTTTGCACTCTCTCACCACTCTCTTCACCTTTCTTTTACTCTCTATATACTCTGCTCTTCTATTAACACTTCTGTTTTGTAAAACCTCTCATAAGCTACCTTTTTCTTTTATCACACCCTTTACTTCTTCATTCCACCACTCACTCCTCTTCCTCCTGCACCCACCCTCCTATAGCCACAAACTTCTGCCCCACATTCTAATACTGCATTTTTAAGACTATCCCAACTCTCTTCAACCCCCCCACTACTCCTACCACTTAAAATCTCCTTCATAAACTTCTTCAAACCCTTCCTGGAATGACCTCCTTCATTCCATCCCAGATTCATACACCCTCTTGGTGATCCTACCCTGCTCCATCATCTCTAAATGCCCAAGACACCTCAACAGCCCTTCATATGCCCTTTGAATAGTATGTTCCATAACTGCACACCTAATTTCTATGCTCCAAATTCTCCATGACATCTATGATGCCTCCAACCTCTTCCTTACTGCAATCTTTAAAGCCAATGCCTCACACCCATATAAAAAGGTTAGTGCCCATATATGGACCCCCGGTTTATGTTGACCTCCAAACTCGAACAATTATGTAAGTGTATTTTTGTAAGTGCTTTTGTAAGTGTATTTTTGGGGTCTAAAAGGACTAATCTAATTTACATTATTCCTTATGGGAATAAATTTGTTTGTTAACGGCACTTGAACAGCATTCTGGAATGAATTAATAACGTAAACCGGGGGTCCACTGTATTCTGGTGCATTCCTCTTACTGCCTTCATAGGTAAACTTTTTTCTCTCCACAGATGTCACAACACTACACTTATATTTTTTCTTTCATCCATTCTATGGTTCACCTCATCCTTTACAGACCCATCTGTTGACAAGTTCCCTACCAAATATTTAAATACATTCACTTCATACTCCCTTCAATTTCATATCCATTTTTTCATTACTTAAATGTCATGTTACTCTCATAACTTCACTCTTTTCTGTATTTACTTCAAACTTCCTTCTTTTACACACCCTTTCAAACTTGTTATTAATATCCTGACAAAAATATCTTCACTTTCTTCAAGAAATTTAAATGGATAATATTCCAACTGTCTTAGTATTACTAGATGAGAATAAAACAAAACAAGTGCTTTGTTTTACTTGATACTAGTAATACTCTTATTAGTGGTAATTATTGAATACTGCTTATGAAGTTTCATCAGTAAAGGAACATGAGTAACACAAGTCAAGCTTCCTTACTAATGATATGCTGTAACCAATGATTTAACTTTCAACTTCTAAAATGGAAATGAAATTTTCAGTCAATATCAAAATCATACCTTGTTATTATTATTTTATTAACACATCGGCCATTTCCCACCAAGGTAGGGTGGCCCAAAAAAGAAAAACTTTCACTGTCTTGCCAGAGGCGTGCTTACACTACAGTTGAAAAACTGCAACATTAACACCCCTCCTTCAGAGTGCAGGCACTGTACTTCCCATCTCCTGGACTCAGTCTGGTCTGCTGGTTTTCCTGAATTCCTTCATCAATATTGCCCTGCTCACACTCCAACAGCACGTCAAGTCCTAAAAATCATTTGTCTCCATTTGCTCCTATCTAACACGCTCATGCATGCTTGCTGGAAGTCCAAGCTCCTCGCACACAAAACCTCCTTTAACCCCTCCCTCCAACCTTTCCTAGGCCGATCTCTATTTTGTTCCATCCTCTCTACATGTCCGAACCACCTCAACAACCCCTTCTCAGTCCTCTGGATTATTATTATTATTATTATTATTATTATTATTATTATTATTATTTACAGTAGAACCCCCGTATCCACGGATTTGGTATCCACAGTTTCAGTTATCCACTGTTTACCATGACAAAGAAATAACCCTTAATTTTGCTAAATAATGGCACCAAAGTGCAAAAGTAGTGATGCTGGCAGTTCTTCAAATCCTAAGAGAAGCTGGAAGTGCTTCCCATCAGTGAAAAAAACAACTGCTAATTCTAGATTTATTTTGCATAATTTATCAATTAAACTTTATCATAGGAATGCATGTAAACGAAAAATGACACATATAGGGTTCGCTACTATCCACGGTAGTTCTTGAAACATATCCCCGGCAGATACAGGGGGGACTTGTATTTTTATTAATATTATGTTCACCAGAAAGCACTAAATCATAATTGATTATACAGCACTAATGTATTTAAAATACTATCTCATAAGAAACAAATTTATTGAAAGAACTTACAGTAGAGTTTCTGTTTTCTGTTCTGGCAAGTTTTTCACGTGTGGGTGACAGAACTTTAGTACCAATTTTGAAAATCTCCGAAGTAATGGATTTTGATGATGCTAAGAGCCGCTCCTTTGCTGATGGTGTAGTAGAAACATTGCTGCCATCTTTCTCTGGGCCATAGTCTCCACTCTTTCTTTTGCTTGAACTAGTAGTATTGGACCTGCAATATAACAGAATATTATGTACAGTACTTTCTTTAACACACCAGCTGTCTCCCACCGAGGTAGGGTGATCCAGTAAAGAGGAAATACTTAGACCATCTTTCATTCAATCACTGATTTGCCAAAAACATGCTGACATCACAGTACAGATGGCCCTCCAAACTGCAACATCCTCCATCAGAATGCAAGCACAGTACTTCTCATCACAAGAACTGCAACATCCTCACCCCTCCCTCAGAGTGAAGGCACTGTATTTTTCACCTCAAAGACTCGAGGCCAGCTAACCAAATTTACCTGAATATTTTCATAAATGTTATCTTGCTCACACACCAACAGTACATCAAGTCATAACAACCATTTGCCTCCAAATACTATAAATTTTCTTGCATTTTAAGTTGGAAAGTACATATTTCTAGCATTTAATATAGGAGAATACATAGTTCTGTACAGTGGAACCCCAAGTTTCGTATGCTTTGAGTATCATACATTTTGAGTTTAGAACCGTTTTTTCAGCTAAATTTTGTCCTGAGTTTCGCACTGTGTCCCGTGTTTCGTCCCACGTACCAGACCTGTCTGCCTGCCCGTGCCTGCACACCTCCCCGTGCAGGCATCGTGAGTCAGTCTGGCTTTGTTCATCTTTGAGTGAACATTACCCTGCGTGCTCATCCAAACATTTCACAATTAATTCATTGTGTTTGGTGCTTGTTTATTGAGTGAGACTGTGAAATAAGACACCATGGGCCCAAAGAAACTTCCTAGTTGCACCCATTTGGTAAAGATAGTGAGAAACACCATAGAAGTGAAGAAAGAAATACAGTGGACCCCCGGTGTTCGTTATGCTCTAAACTCGAACAATTATGTATGTGTATTTTTGTAAGTACTTTTGTAAGTGTATTTTTGGGGGTCTAAAAGGACTAGTCTAATTTACATTATTCCTTATGGGAATAAATTAGTTTGGTAATGGCACTTGAACAGCATTCTGGAACGAATAAATTACGAAAACCGGGGGTCCACTGTAGTACAAAAATACAAGAGTGGGGTGCAACTTGTGGAGCATGCCAGGATGTTTGGCAAAAGCAAATCAACAATCGCTTCTATCCTGGTGAAGAGAAAAGAAATCAAGGAAGCTGATGTTGCGAAAGGTGTAGACATGTTAATCAAAAATTGATCACAAACAATCAAAGAGGTTGAGAAGTTGTTGCTGGTGTGGTTCAACAATAAACAGATAGCGGATGATAGTGTTTCAGAGTCACTCATTTGTGAAAAGGCAGGGCAGTTGCATGAAGAAAATGAATGCAACGAGTGCTGAGAGTGAATTTAAGGCCAGCAGAGGCTGGTTTGACAGATTTAAGAAGTGTAGTGGCATACACAGTGTGGTAAGGCATGGTGAGGCTGCAAGTTCAGACAAATGTGCAGGAATTTAAGGGGTACGTAGAGACTGAAAAATTCAAACCCCAACAAGTGTTCAATTGTGACGAAACAGGCCTCTTTTGGAAGAAAATGCCAAAGAGGACCTACATCATGCAGGAAGAAAAGGCACTGCCAGGATACAAGCCTATGAAAGACAGGCTAACTCTCTTGCTCTGTGCTAATGCTAGTGGGGATTTTAAAGTGAAGCCTTTACTGGTGTATCACTCAGAAAATCCCAGAGTGTTTTAAGAAAAACAATGTCATCAAGAATAAATTGTGTGTGTTGTGGAAAGCTAATAATAAGGCATGGGTCACGAGGTAAATTTTCAAAGAGTGGCCCCATGAAGTGTTTGGCCCCAGTGTGAAAAAATACCTCCTGGAAAATAAATTGCCACTCCAGTGCCTCCTGTTACTGGACAATGCTCCTGCTCATCCTCCAAACTTAGTAGACCTATTGTCTAGGGATTTCAGTTTTATAACAGTGAAGTTCTTGCCTCCTAACACCACTCCTCTCATCCAGCCCATGGACCAGCAGGTCATTTCAAACTTCAAAAAATTCTACACCAAAGCAGTGTTTGAAAAGTGCTTTGAAGTGACCTCAGATACTCAGTTGACCCTAAGAGAGTTCTGGAGGAATCACTTCACTATCCTCCACTGCATAAGCCTTATTGCTAAGGCTTGGGAGGAAGTGACTTCCAGGACTTTGAACTCTGCTTGGAGACAATTGTGGCCAGAATGTGTTGTCCAGAGGGATTTTGAAGGGTTTGAGGCTGACCCTGATCCTGCCAACCCTCTGCCTGTTGTGGACTGTATTGTGGCATTGGGAAAGTCCCTGGGGTTGGAGGTGAGTGGCAAGGATGTGGAAGAGTTGGTGGAGGACCACAGGGAAGAGCTAACCACTGAAGAGCTGGAAGAGCTTCATATGGAACAGCATCAGAGGATGCTTCAGAGGAGGAGGAGGAAGAGGGAGTGAAGGAGGTGCCTTCTTCAGAGATTAAGGACATGTGTGGAATGTGGAATAGGTTGCAAAGTTTTGTGGAAAAATACCACCCTGAGAAAGCTGAAACAAGCCATATCTGCAACATGTTCAGTGACAAAACCATGTCCCATTTTAGGGACATCTTAAAGAGGTGCCAGAAACAGAGCACTCTGGACAGTTATTTTGTGAGACAGGGGTCCAGTGACTCTCAAGCTGGTCCTAGTGACATTAAAAGACAAAGAAGGGAAGTAACCCCAGATTAGGACTTGTTACAAAAAGTCTTTATGGAAGGGGTTTCCTCTTCCAACAATAAGTGCTCCCTCACTCCTCCCTATCTTCCAGATGCCAGCAACAGTCTTCAATAAAGGTAAGTAAATGTTATTTTTTATTAACACATCGGCCGATTCCCACCAAGGCAGGGTGGCCCGAAAAAGAAAAACTTTCATCATCATTCACTCCATCACTGTCTTGCCAGAGGGGTGCTTTACACTACAGTTATAAAACTGCAACATTAACACCCCTCCTTCAGAGTGCAGACACTGTACTCAAGTCCGGCCTGCCGGTTTCCCTGAATCCCTTCATAAATGTTACTTTGCTCACACTCCAAAAGCACGTCAAGTATTAAAAACCATTTGTCTCCATTCACTCCTATCAAATACGCTCACACATGCTTGCTGGAAGTCCAAGCCCCTTGCACACAAAACCTCCTTTACCCCCTCCCTCCAACTCTACCATACACTTTACCAGGTACACTCAACAGACTTATTCCCCTATAATTTTTGCACTCTCTTTTGTCCCCTTTGCCTTTATACAAAGGAACAATACATGCTCTCTGCCAATCACTAGGTACCTTACCCTCTTCCATACATTTATTAAATAATAGCACCAACCACTCCAAAAATATATCCCCACCTGCTTTTAACATTTCTATCTTTATCCCATCAATCCCAGCTGCCTTACCCCCTTTCATTCTACCCACTGCCCTCACGAACTTCCCCCACACTCACAACTGGCTCTTCCACACTCCTACAAGAAGTTATTCCTCCTTGCCCTATACACGAAATCACAGCTTCCCTGTCTTCATCAACATTTAACAACTCCTCAAAATATTCCCTCCATCTTACTGATACCTCTAACTCTCCATTTAATAACTCTCCTCTCTCCTATTTTTAACTGTCAAATCCCTAGGCTTCCTCAACTTATTAATCTCACTCCAAAACTTTTTCTTATTTTTAACAATTTGTTGATAACATCTCACCCATTCTCTCATTTGCTCTCTTTTTACATTGCTTCAGCACTCTCTTAACCAATCTTTTTCTCTCCATATAATCTTCCCTCCTTGCATCACTTCTACTTTGTAAAAACCTCTCATATGCTAACTTTTTCTCCCTTACTACTCTCTTTACATCATCATTCCACCAATTGCTCTTCTTCCCTCCCGCAACCACTCGCCTGTAACCACAAACTTCTGCTGAACACTCTTAACACTACATTTTTAAATCTACCCCATACATCTTCGACCCCATTGCCTACACTCTCACTAGCCCATCTATCCTCCAATAGTTGTTTATATCTTACCCTAACTGCCTCCTCTTTTAGTTTATAAACCTTCACCTCTCTCTTACTTACTGCTTCTATTTTCCTTGTATCCCATCTACCTTTTACTCCCACTGTAGCTATAACTAAAAAATGATCTGATATATCTGTGACCCCTCTATAAACATGTACATCCTGAAGTCTACTCAACAGTCTTTTATCTACCAATACATAGTCCAACAAACTACTGTCATTACGCCCTACATCATATCTTATACACTTATTTATCCTCTTTTTCTTAAAATATGTATTACCTATAACTAAACCCCTTTCTATACAAAGTTCAATCAAAGGGCTCCCATTATCATTTACACCTGGCACCCCAAACTTACCTACCATACCCTCTCTACATGTTTCTCCTACTTTAGCATTTAGGTTCCCTACCACAATTACTCTCTCACTTGGTTCAAAAGTTCCTATACATTCGCTTAACATCTCCCAAAATCTCTCTCTCTCCTCTACACTTCTCTCTTCTCCAGGTGCATACACGCTTATTATGACCCACTTTTCACATCCGACCCATTTTTTAATCCACATAATCCTTGAATTTACACATTTATATTCCCTCTTCTCCTTCCATAACTGATCCTTGAACATTATTGCTACCCCTTCCTTAGCTCTAACTCTCTCAGATACTCCTGACTTAATCCCATTTATTTCTCCCCACTGAAACTCGCCTACCCCCTTCAGCTTTGTTTCGCTTAGGGCCAGGACATCCAACTTCTTTTCATTCATAACATCAGCAATCATCTCTTTCTTATCATCCGCACTACATCCACGCACATTCAAACAACCCAGTTTTATAAAGTTTTTCTTCTTCTCTTTTTTAGTAAATGTGTACAGGAGAAGGGGTTACTAGCCCATTGCTCCCGGCATTTTAGTCGCCTCATATGACACGCATGGCTTACGGAAGAAAGATTCTTTTCCACTTCCCCATGGACAATAGAGAAAATAAAAAGAACAAGAGCTATCAAGAAAAAGAAGAAAAACCTAGATGTGTGTATGTATATATATGCATGTGCATGCCTGTGTAGTGTGACCTAAAGTGTAAGTAGAAATAGCTAGATATACCTGTTATCCAGTGTGTTTATGAGACAGAAAAAAGACACCAGCAATCCTACCATCATGTAAAACAGTTTTAGGTTTCTGTTTCACAGTCACCTGGCAGGACGGTAGTACAGTGGTACCTCGAGTTACGATGGTTCCCAAAATCGCCCTTTTATGTAAGTTTATTTTTTTAAATGCTTTTGTAGGTATATTTTTGGGGGTGTAAAAGGACTAGTCTATTTTACATTATTCCTTATGGGGATAAATTCGTTTGATAATGGCACTTGAACAGCATTCTCGAACGAAAAAATATCGTAACTCGAGGTACCACTGTACCTCCCTGGGTGGTTGCTGTCTACCAACCTACTACCTACTATTTTGTCTTTGATGGCATAGTCCCTCTCATATTATTCTTTCCTTGAGGAAAAGAAGACATTTGTCCCATTATTAACTGCTGAAGGTTAATAACACAGGATAACTCAAAAATCCAAGTGGTGGGACTTATTCTGTTGGAGCAGTTTAGGTCTTCTTCCCCAGGATGCAACCCACAACAGTCAGGTAACTCAAAGGTACCTATTTACTTCTAGGTGCAAGGAGGCAGCAGGTGTAAGAAGACATGTCCATATGTCCTGATACAGTATATAAGACTGTCTTCACTGGGGAGTAACCTACTTTATTCTCCCCATTCAAACTGAGTATCCCTTTCTTCCTTTTATTAAAAAATACACTTATCCCTTGTTCCCTCTTATTAACCCTTTCACTCCCGATCTGAAACCTGTCCACAATGTCCAAGAATTTAAAAAAAAAAAAAATTCTTATGAAATGGTAGAGAACTTTTGTCTGAAGGTAATAAAACAAAAAGTACAAAAGTTGATGGAAAACTGACAAAATTATGCTTTCACAAATTTTGCTGCATCAGCAATATTTGCACATTGGCGATTTTGAGTCCTATTTTAGGCCAATTACATTGCTCCAGTCGACCAAATTCTTAGCTATTTTGCTAGTATGTCTTCCATTTTATCGACTGAGCACAAGAAATTGCCCAATCAACTATTTCAACTACCCAATAAAGTGATCAGAAATTGGTAATTTGGCCAATTTCACAAAAATTCAAAATATTTTAATTTCAAAATAGGGTTTAAAATAAACAATGAAAGCATTCCTGGCACTAAAATAACATTTCCTCTGTTCATTAGTTACATTCCCAGGCTTTACACATGAATTCCATTTGGAATTTTTATTCACACAAAAAACAGAAGATTTACTGTTATGTAACAATTATATAAATAATATCAGTCCATTTGTGAATGGATATTAGACCCACCAGTTGGACATGTATTGGATATTGAATATAGGCAAAAATCAAACATTTCTGCTATTTTGAGCTTCATTTCAATCTATTTTCAATCCTGAAACCAATCAGAATCATCTCTGTCTGTAACATATTTTCCATTCTATCAAATGAGACCAAGAAACTGATAATACACCCATAAAAACTACACAAAAATGTATGGCAAAGTCGCTGTTTTAAACCAAAAACACTGAAGCCGTTTTTTCCTCGTACACTGTGGCACAGGATTTTTTTTATATGGTGCACACTTATCACATAGACCCATTCTCTCATATCTAGGCCCAAATTTACTGCTCACAGCTTATCTGAGTGAGCCGAGCTCATGGCGTATTACTATGGCACTGACAGTGACCTCAAAGTCACTGTCAGTAGTACTACAGCACAGTAGTACATACTACAGCACAGTCAGTGAAAGGGTTAAAGACTGCACCTATCCCTTGCTCCCTCTTATTAAAGACTGCACCTATTCCTTGCTCCCTCTTATTAAAGACTGCACCTATTCCTTGCTCCCTCTTTTTTTTAACATGTCAGCTGTCTCCCACCGAGGCAGAGTGATCTAAAATAGAAATAAACACTTTCACCATCATTCAACACATTCACCATCATTCACACATAATCGTCTTTGCAGAGGCACTCAGGTTTGACAGTTTAGATGTCACTCCAAACAGCAAATATCCCAAACCCCTCCTTTAAAGTACAGGCATTGTACTTCCCACCTCCAGGACTCAAGTCCAGCTAACTGGTTTCCCTGAATCCCTTCACAAAATATTACCCTACACACTCCAACAGTTCGTCAAGTCCCAAAAACCATTCATCTCTATTCACGCCTATCTAACATGCTCACACATGCCTGCTGTATATCCAACCCCCTTTGCACATAAAACCTCTTTTACCCCCTCCCTCCATCCTTTCCTAGGATGACCCCTACCCCTTCTCCCCTCCACTACAGATTTATACACCCTCCACCCTCTTTAAATGACCAAACCACCTCAATAACCCCTCATCAGCCCTCTGAATAATACTTTTAATAACTCCACACCTCCTAATTTCCACACTATGAATTTTCTGCACAATATTTATACCACACATTGCCCTTAGACATAACATCTCCACTGCCTCCAGCCTCCTCCTTGCTGCAGCATTTACAACCTATGCTTCACACCCATATAAGAGTGTTAGTACCACAATATGCTCTCATACCTACACATAAAAACATCATGCTTTAACTGATGTAGTCTTAGACCTTTAATACAAAAAAAATAAGAAATCTAATATGCAAAAACTGTCCAGTAATTACTTTTGAGAACTCTGACTTGATTCCGAGGTCCGTCGTATTCTAGCTTCCACTGTTCTGTTGTCATTTTCATTTTCTCCTGGTGTACTAAGGTGGGAGGAGAGGCGTTGTAAATTACAGTTATCATCATGAGACCGGAGGTTGAGAATGTCATCATCGCCAGAGTTAGTATCTAGTCTTCCTATGGTGTAAGAAGACTCAGCAGCAGTGTCTCCTATTTGTGCTACTTCCAGTTCATGACCTGGTTGGGGAGAGTGACAAGGAAAAAATCAAGGTTAATCTACATCATGGACTATACCAAGTGGAATAGCAACAAGTTCTTATGGACTATGTGAGGGGCTATAGCACAACATACATTCATCTTTATCCATTATAGCTTCAAATGCCAACATATCATTGTACAGTAGAGCCCCAATTTAACCTTTAAAATTACGATGCTTCACACTTGCAACACTGGCTTATAAAATCAATTAATTACTTGTGAACAAGTGGTTTGCACTTCCAACAGTAAGGACTACATACTTACAAAGCTTAAACTAAGCAAGCAAGAAACATCCCGTGCAATGAGAAAGACAGGATCAACATTCACAGTAAAGAAATGTACGTAATGTATTGTTAAATATTTTGCTTGTAATATTTTATTGTAAAATTAATATGTAAGCACAGTGGAAATATTATGTTGCATATACAACTAAAAAGGCATATTGAAGGTATAAGTTCAGGCAAAAAAAAATTAAGGGGGGGGGGTTGCAGGGTTGCAAATGAACTGATATTAGATATGAAAAATTTGGGCTTTGGAACATATTAATATATTTTACACTTTTTTTTTTTACTGGAAAATAGGTTCTAACTCAGGGGATGATGGGGGGGGTTATCCACAGAATACCCTCCAAGTAAGTATGGAACGTTTGAATTAAAATGAATTTTGGGGGATGCACAAATATCATAGGTTGGGGCTATACTGCTCTGTGAAACCTGGTGTAGATAAACTGATTGGAATTTTAATACTGAAAGCCAGAATCTATGACCTAAAGTATGACAAATATATGAATTATTACAATAAATAAAGAAGATATAAATAAAGTACTCAAGAGGTATACCTGTAAAATGTGCCCTGAGTTGATACAGGTAGGTCATGACAGCTAACTTATCAGGCACCGTGAGTATGACCATGTCTTGTGGCTCAATCAGGCGAGTCACTCCTAATCTCTCGCCAGCTTCAAATGCCTTTTTACAGTTCCCCTTCACGTCTTGTGGAGATAGGCTGTCATAGTCTCTGAGGAAACAATGCTACTTTTGCTGGTGCTTAATTCAACACACACACATTTTAAACTTAGTGTTAAGAGGAATAAGATTACCTGATAGAAATATATCATTCATCCTTTACAGACATAGATGCAGTTTGTATAATACATATACAGTGGACCCACGGATTTCGTACTTCTCCCAACTCGAACAATTATGTAAGTGTATTTTTGTAAATGCTTTTGTAAGTATATTTTTAGGGGTCTAAATGGACTAATCTAATTTACATTATTCTTTATGGGAATAAATTCGTTTGGTAACGGCACTCGAACAACATTCTGGAACGAATTATGGCCGATTATTAGCATGCAATAAAAATGTAGGGTAAAATTACTAATGGAAGTTTTATTAGGATCTCAGCTTATATAATATTTTTCAGCCTGCTACATTAAAGAGTGAAAAATATAATGCAATATTTATCCCAGGGTTGTAAAACATAGAGGCACTGGACCAGATTGACAACAATTGTGATAATAGCTTCTCTGAATCTGTATATATTTACAGCAAGCCATCCTGCTCAGCAAACACTGATATTTAACTGTAACTCAAGACCCTTGTTAAAAAGACTGATATGTACTGTAATGCAAAGAATGAGAGTTTGCTAACATACTTCTTCAATGTTTTTGGTGGCTCCTGCTCTCTGTTCATGTATTAACCCTTTCAGGGTATGTGCCTTAGTTCTACGGCTTTGAGTTGAGGGTCCAAACCGTAGTTCTACGCCATGAGCTCACGTCACTCAGATAAGCTGTGAGCGGTAAATTTGGGCCCAGATATGAGAGAATACATCTATGTGGTAAGTGTGCACCACATAAAACAAATCCTGCAGCACACAGTGCATAATGAGAGAAAAAAACTGAGACCGTAATTTTCAATTAAAACAGCGACTTTGCAGTGTTTTTTCGTATGCTTTTTATAGTTGTATTTGCGATTTCTTGGTATCATTTGATAGAATGGAAAATATATTAGACATAAAGATTATTTTTATTGGTTTTAGTAATGAAAATGACTTGAAACTGAGCTCAAGGTAGCGAAAATGTTAAATTTTTGCCGATGTTCAAGAATGAACAAATGACCTCACACATCTAATGCGCGCCAGCTGGTGGGTCTAATATACGTTCACAAATGTGGTGATACAGTAGACCCCTGAGTTACAAGCACCTCAGAAATCGTACAAGTTTTTTTTTTTTTTTTTTTTTTATTAACACATCGGCCGATTCCCACCAAGGCAGGGTGGCCCGAAAAAGAAAAACTTTCATCATCATTCACTCCATCACTGTCTTGCCAGAAGGGTGCTTTACACTACAGTTATAAAACTGCAACATTTACACCCCTCCTTCAGAGTGCCGGCACTGTACTTCCCATCTCCAGAACTCAAGTCCGGCCTGCCGGTTTCCTGAATCCCTTCATAAATGTTACTTTGCTCACACTCCAACAGCACGTCAAGTATTAAAACCATATGCCTCCATTCACTCCTATCAAATACGCTCACACATGCTTGCTGGAAATCCAAGCCCTCGCACACAAAACTTCCTTTACCCTCCTCCAACCTTTCCTAGGCCGACCCCTACCCCGCCTTCCCTCCACTACAGATTTATACACTCTGAAGTCACTCTGTCTCGTTCCATTCTCTCTACATGTCCAAACCACCTCAACAACCCTCCTCAGCTCTCTGGACAATCGTTTTGGTAATCCTGCACCTCCTCCTAATTTCCAAACTCCGAATTCTCTGCATTATATTCACACCACACATTGACCTCAGACATGACATCTCCACTGCCTCCAGCCTTCTCCTCGTTGCAACATTCATCACCCATGCTTCACACCCATATAAGAGCGTTGGTATAACTATACTCTCATACATTCCCTCTTTACTTCCATGGACAAGGTTCTTTGTCTCCACAGACTCCGAAGTGCTCCACTCACCCTTTTCCCCTCATCAATTCTATGATTCACCTCATCCTTCATAGACCCATCCGCCGACATGTCCACTCCCAAATATCTGAATACATTCACCACCTCCATACTCTCTCCCTCCAATCTGATATCCAATCTTTCGTCACCTATTCTTTTTGTTATTCTCATCACCTTACTCTTTCCTATATTCACTTTCAATTTTCTTCTTTTACACACCCTACCAAATTCATCCACCAACCTCTGCAGCTTCTCTTCAGAATCTCCCAAAAGCACAGTGTCATCAGCAAAAAGCAACTGTGACAACTCCCACTTTGTATTTGCTTCTTTATCTTTTAGCCCAACACCTCTTGCCAAGACCCTCGCATTCACTTCTCTTACAACCCCATCTATAAATATATTGAACAACCACGGTGACATCACACATCCTTGTCTAAGGCCCACTTTTACTGGGAAATAGTCCCTTCCTCCTACACACTCTAACCTGAGCCTCACTATCCTCATAAAAACTCTTCACTGCTTTCAGTAACCTTCCTCCTATTCCATACACCTGCAACATCTGCCACATTGCCCCCTATCTACCCTATCATACGCCTTTTCCAAATCCATAAATGCCACAAAAACATCTTTACCCTTATCCAAATACTGTTCACCTATATGTTTCACTGTAAACACTTGGTCTACACACCCCTACCTTTCCTAAAGCCCCTTGTTCATCTGCTATCCTGCTTTCTGTTTTACTCTTAATTCTTTCAATAATAACTCTACCATACACTTTATCAGGTACACTCAACAGACTTATTCCCTATAATTTTTGCACTCTCTTTTGTCCCCTTTGCCTTTATACAAAGGAACAATACACGCCTCTGCCAATCCCTAGGTACCTTACCCTCTTCCATACATTTATTAAATAATAGCACCAACCACTCCAAAATTATATCCCCACCTGCTTTTAACATTTCTATCTTTATCCCATCAATCCCAGCTGCCTTACCCCTTTCATTCTACACACTGCCTCACGAACTTCCCCTACACCCACAACTGGCTCTTCCACACTCCTACAAGATGTTATTCCTCCTTGCCCTACACACGAAATCACAGCTTCCCTGTCTTCATCAACATTTAACAAATCCTCAAAATATTCTCTCCATCTTCCCGATACCTCTAACTCTCCATTTAATAACTCTCCTCTCCTATTTTTAACTGTCAAATCCATTTGTTCTCTAGGCTTCCTCAACTTATTAATCTCATTCCAAAACTTTTTCTTATTTTCAACAAAATTTGCTGATAACATCTCACCCACTCTCTCATCTGCTCTCTTTTACATTGCTTCACCACTCTTTTAACCTCTCTTTTTCTCTCCATATACTCTTCCCTCCTTGCATCACTTCTACTTTGTAAAAACCTCTCATATGCTAACTTTTTCTCCCTTACTACTCTCTTTACATCATCATTCCACCAATCGCTCCTCTTCCTCCCGCACCCACTCGCCTGTAACCACAAACTTCTGCTGAACACTCTAACACTACATTTTTAAATCTACCCCATACATTTTCAACCCCATTGCCTACACTCTCACTAGCCCATCTATCCTCCAATAGTTGTTTATATCTTACCCTAACTGCCTCCTCTTTTAGTTTATAAACCTTCACCTCTCTTTACTTACTGATTCTATTTTCCTTGTATCCCATCTACCTTTTACTCCCACTGTAGCTATAACTAAAAAGTGATCTGATATATCTGTAGCCCTCTATAAACATGTACATCCTGAAGTCTACTCAACAGTCTTTTATCTATCAATACATAGTCCAACAAACTACTGTCATTACGCCCTACATCATATCTTGTATACTTATTTATCCTTTTTTTCTTAAAATATGTATTACCTATAACTAAACCCCTTTCTATACAAAGTTCAATCAAAGGGCTCCCATTATCATTTACACCTGGCACCCCAAACTTACCTACTACACCTCTCTGCATGTTTCTCCCACTTTAGCATTTAGGTCCCCTACCACAATTACTCTCTCATTTGGTTCAAAAGTTCCTATACATTCGCTTAACATCTCCCAAAATCTCTCTCTCCCTCTACACTCTCTCTTCTCCAGGTGCATACACGCTTATTATGACCCACTTTTCGCATCCGACCCTTATTTTAATCCACATAATCCTTGAATTTACACATTTATATTCCCTCTTTTCCTTCCATAACTGATCCTTCAACATTATTGCTACCCCTTCCTTAGCTCTAACTCTCTCAGATACTCCTGACTTAATCCCATTTATTTCTCCCCACTGAAACTCGCCTACCCCCTTCAGCTTTGTTTCGCTTAGGGCCAGGACATCCAACTTCTTTTCATTCATAACATCGGCAATCATCTCTTTCTTATCATCCGCACTACATCCACGCACATTCAGACAACCCAATTTTATAAAGTTTTTCTTCTTCTCGTTTTTAGTAGATTTGTACAGGAGAAGGGGTTACTAGCCCATTGCTCCCGGCATCTTAGTCGCCTCATACGACACGCATGGCTTACGGAGGAAAGATTCTTTTCCACTTCCCCATGGACAATAGAGAAAATAAAAGGAACAAGAGCTATTAAGAAAAAGAAGAAAAACCTAGATGTGTGTATGTATATATATGCATGTGTATGCCAGTGTAGTGTGACCTAAAGTGTAAGTAGAAGTAGCTAGATATACGTACAAGTATGTAAGTATAATATTGTAAGTGCTTTTGTAAGTGTATTTTTGGGGGTCTGAAATGGACTAACCTACTTGACATTATTCCTTAAAGGAGAAAATTCGTTCGGTAATGGCACTTGAGCAGGCTTCTGGAAGGAATTATGCTCGTTACTCGGGGGTCCACTGTATTACAATATTGTATAACAGTAAATCTTCCATATTTTGGTTTGAATAAAAATTCATTATGTGAATAAAAATTAAAATGGAATTAATTTGTAAAGACTGAAAACGTAACTAATGAACAGAGGAAATGTTAGTTTAGTGCCAGGAATGCCTGCATTGTTTATTCTGCACCCTATTTTGAAATTGGAATATCTTGAACTTTGTGTTAAATTGGCTAAATTACCAATTTCCGATAACTTTATTTTGTAGTTGAAACAGTTGACTGGGCAATTTCTTGTGCTCAATCGATAGAATAGAAGTAATACTAGCAAAATAGCTAAGAATTTGGTCGACTGGAATAATGTAATTGGCCTAAAATGGGAGTCAAATTCGGCAAAATCGCTAATGCGAAAATATCGCTGACGCATCAAAATTTGTGCGAGCATAATTTCGTCAATTTTCTATCAAATTTTGTACTTTTTGTTTTATTACTTTCAGAAAAATATTCTCTACCATTTCACAAGAAAAAATAATTTTTTTTTTTTTTAAATTTTTGGACCCTGGTGCACACTGAAATTTGGCCTCTGGACCCTGAAAGGGTTAAAATTGTCATTGCATTTACTGGTGTTAATATGATATACAGTGGTACCTCGAGTTACGATGGTCCCCAAAATCGCCCTTTTATGTAAGTTTATTTTTTTAAATGCTTTTGTAGGTATATTTTTGGGGGTGTAAAAGGACTAGTCTATTTTACATTATTCCTTATGGGGATAAATTCGTTTGGTAATGGCACTTGAACAGCATTCTCGAACGAAAAAATATCGTAACTCGAGGTACCACTGTACATAGTTACTTAAAGTATATATACATATATTTAAGAACATAAGAAAGAAGGAACACTGCAACACGCCTACTGGCTCATGCGACACAGGTCCAAGTCACCTCCCAGCTTAAACATTGACCCACCTAGTCAGGTCAGGTCACATCCCCTTAAGGAAGGAGCATGATATCAGACCTATTAGCACAAGCTAGTCAGGTCCAACTCAAACCCACCCACACCTACTCATGTATTTATCCAACCTATTTTTAAAACTACACGTCTTAGCTTCTATGACGGTACTCGGGAGTTTGTTCCACTCATCCACAACTCTGTTACCAAACCAGTGCTTTCCTATATCCTTCCTGAATCTGAATTTTTCCAACTTAAAACCATTGCTGCGAGTCTTGTCTTGGCTAGATATTTTTAGCACTCTATTTACATCCCTTTATTTATTTCTGTTTTCCATTTATACACCTCAATCATATCAACCCTAATTCTATGCCTTTCCAGAGAGTGAAGATTCAGGACCCTCAGTCTATCCTCATAAGGAAGATTTCTGACACACGGGATCAACTTTGTCATCCTCCTTTATACATTTTCCAGTGCATTTATATCCATTCTATAATACAGTGACCAGAACTGTGCAGCATAATCTAAATGAGGCCTAACCAAAGATATACAGAGTTGAAGAACTTGAGGACTCCTATTATTTATGCTTAGATATGAAGCCAAGGCTTCTGTTTGCTTTATTGCAAACACTTATGCACTGTAGTCTTGGTTTTAGATTACTGCTAACCAGAACCCCAAATCCTTTTTGCAATTAGTAATATTAAGCTCTACATTACAGTGGACCCCCGGAACGAATTTGTTCCCATAAGGAATAATTTAAATTAGATTAGTCCTTTTAGACCCCCAAAAATACACTTACAAAAGCACTTACAAAAATACACTTTCATAATTGTTCGAGTTTGGAGCTGTATGTAAACCAGGGGTCCACTGTATTTAGTTTATATGTGGCATGGATATTTTCTTGTCCAATGTTTAGAACCTTGCATTTGTCTTTATTAAACTGCATCTGCCACTTCTCCAACCACTGCATCAGTCTATTAAAATCTTCCTGGAGTGCTCTAATGTCCTCATTAGAATGAATTAGGTGACCTATTTTGGTGTCATCAGCAAACTTGCTTATGTTGTTATTTATTCTCTCATCAATGTCATTTATATAAATTGTGAACAACAAAGTGCCCAACACTGACCCCTGTGGAACACTACTCGTGACATGCCCCCACTCTGATTTCTCCCCACTGATAAGTAAGTAAGTAAGTTTATTCAGGTATACACAAATACATTTACATAGATTATCATACATAGCAGCATATGTGTAGAGAACCTAGGATAACCCAAAAAAGTCAGACAAACTCTCTGCTGCCTATCTGTCAACCACGCCTCTACCTAGGAAAAAATTTCTTCTCCTATTCCGTGTGCCTTAATTTTCCTCAATAGCCTCTGATGTGGAACTCTATCAAAAGCTTTACTGAAGTCCATATACACAATACATCATATACATTACCACAATCTACCGCCTCAAATAACTTGGTGAAAAAAGTTAGTAAATTCGTAAGACAGGAACGCTCCTTTGTAAAACCATGCTGAGATTCATTAATCAATTTATGCCTTTCAAGATGGCCATGAATTGCCTTGGCAATTATTGATTCCATAAATTTTGCCACTATGGAGGTAAGGCTTATTGGTCTATAGTTCGAAGCTAAGGACCTGTCTCCTGCTTTGTAAATAGGTATTACATTTGCCCTTTTCCACTTGTCTGGCACTATGCCACTTTGTAGTGATATGTTGAAAAGACTAGCCAAAGGTTTGCAAAGCTCCTCTTTACATTCCGTTAAAACACTTGCAAACAGTTCATCAGGGCCTGGGGATTTTTGTTAGATTTTAATTTCTCTATTTGTCTGAGGATCATGTCACTAGTTACGCTAGTCGTGCATAGTTTTATTATTGTCCTGTTCTACATAATTTATTATTTCTGGAATTTCGCTAGTATCTTCCTGTATGAAAACTGAGAGGAAATAAGAGTTCAAAAGTTTGTGCTACAGTGTTGTTCTTTGGGATGTTTCTAAAACTTCTATTAAAAACTACATGACAATGTAAAATGACTCCATATATCCCAAAAAAATATGCTTCTCATTGATACTAATGCATTAATGGGGGAATGCTAAAGGTCATGCAGCACCTAGAATATGGAAGGCAATCAGATTTGATCCAAGGAAAGTGATGGCAGTTCCAATTACAGTGGACCCTTTGTTTTCGTTGAAAATTCTTTCCAGAATGCTGTTCGAGTGCCGTTACCGAACGAATTTGTTCCCATAAGGACAAATGTAAATTAGATTAGTTGTTTCAGAACCCCAAAAATACACTTACATAATTGTTCGAGTTTGGAGATGAACGAAAAGAGAGGGTCCAATGTATTTTAATTAAGATTACATAACTGACATCTAGTGCCTTCCTTGAAGGAGAGACTTCCCCATGAAGGTAATACTGAGGTCAGACCTCAGATACTCACATGAGGTCAGACCTCAGGTACTCACATGAGGTCAGACCTCAGGTACTCACAAGAGAGCAGACCTCAGGTACTCACATGAGGTCAGGTCTAAAATGGTGGACAACAGCACAGAAGGCGAGGCCATTCCTCCATGAGGTGGTCATGTTCGTGATCTTGACACCCTTGTAGCTGCGTGTTACTGTCTGGCACCATGACAGCAGATCCTGCCCTGGGGTACACCCTCCTCCTATATCTTGACCTTCTGTCTCTCTCCCACCTCCTCCTTCTCCACCTCCTGCATCACCACCACCTTTAGAAGGCCCCATCTACATAGAAAAAAAGTTAAATGTAAGCGTTAGGCAAGTTTAACTGCATTAATAAATTATTATAATAGATTATTATTGTTAAAAAATAGTTTCATGAAAATTAGATATCAAAACACAGTGTTTAAATATGATAAACTTGTTATTGTATTTAACTGATACCCTGCATGACTAAACAATAATAAAGGAGAATATAAGCTGTAAATGGTAAATGGCCAACAATAGAGGTAGAGAAAATGAAATTCTAAATGAGGGCCCCGCATATACAGCACCTTCTTTTCGGTGTTCCACGTTATCTCTGGCTTCAAACTGAGCTATTATTCATTGTGTTCCACCTGCTGGTGATTGTCACTGGCAGGTGGAACAATGGCTCAACGAAAACATGGAACACCCAAAACAGGTGCTGTATGTGCAAAGCCCTCCTGTATACTGGAATATATATACTATACTGTACATATATATGTACAGTAGACTATCAATTAAAACGTGATCAATTATCACTTTTCACATTAATACTGTTGAAAAATTCCAGCATATTTTCTTTGAATATGCCATATTTATCATCTAACACAGAGTAAATGTAGGTTGGGGGAAATATGCAATGCTGCAGATTCATTCCCCTCTGTCTAACAGTAAGCCTGCTCAATGTACTCAGTTCTCTGTGCCTGTGTTAGTGAATCAATTTTCAATTTTATTATCATCCCATCTCAAGGGACTAACTATGGCACTCAAGAGGAATGGGACAGCCTGGAAGTGCAAAGAAAAAAAAGCATATGCATGAAAGTTTTGGTGTTTTGAAAAAAAATAGACATTACATAAGCTTAAAAGTGGTACACATGTGATGGAGACGTCTTGAGCTTATGGACTGAATGAGGCATCAGTTCATATAATTAGGAAGGAGGCAAAGTTATGAGCTTGTGCACTGAGTAACCCAGATTGTGATTGCTAAATAAGACAGAAAAGTTATTGAGTGGCTTGAGCAGTAAACCAGAAAAGATGAACCATTTTCTCTTCATCATCTTTAAAGAAAAAGCCATAAAATACAATAAAACAGTGTGTGATGAGGAAGGAAGGAAGGCCTGAACAAGAATGCTTGTTGAGTACTGCCTGGTTCCATAAGTTCAAAATGTGTGACTAGTTGCATATTAAATTTTCTGGCGAAGGTGGTTCTTCTGCCCACATGGCTGCAGAGAATTTTCATGTTGAATTAGAAGAAATTATTTGAGGGTGGTTATGAGTCACAGCAAGTGTTAAGCTGATAAGAAGTTTTACTGGAAGAAAATGCTATTGAGAACTTACATAAGCAAGCAAGAGAAAATTGCACAGGGATTCAAGGCAGCAAAGGATCACTTCAACCTGCTACTTTACAGCAATATGTTAGGCAGTTTTAAGTGTAAACCCACACTCATTTACCACTCCATGAGTCCCATGCTTTGAAAGGTACAGATAAAACCACCTTACAAGTTATTTATTGATCAAACCAGTCAGCATGGATGACACAGCACTTATTTATTAACTAATTTAAGTGTCATTTCATTCTGGAAATTCCAGTTTACCTATGCAGCAAGAACCTTGCATTCAAAGTTCACTCTATTCTTGATAATTCCCATACTCACACAAAATTCTTGGAAGATGTGCACCAACATGCAAACGTGTTTTTACAATCAAATACAACATCTCTGATATAACCATGGATAGAAGAGTTAAGATATTTAAATGCAGTCACACAAAAACATGATGCAAAAACTTATCAGAGCAATAGATGCTGACTCAGGTCTTGGAGTGCTAGACTTCTGGTGTAAATTTAACATCACAGATGCTATCATCTACATTAAAAGTGCATGGAATAAAGTGAACTAATCAATATTAAATGCAGGCTGAGGTAAGTACTTTCACAGGCATTCCCTCAGTTGAGAGTCAGTTCCAGGAAATTGTTCAGCTAACAGGAGATTACCAGGTGAGGGATTCAAAGATATGCAGAAAGATGTGAATGAGCTCTTGGAAGATAATGAGGAAAAAAGAAATCCAAAGGAAATGATGGCACAGCTCAATGCCCAGTTACAAGGGAAGCAGGTAACAGACCAAGATGAGGAAGAATCTGCAGAAAATACAGTTAACATTGCAACAGTTACATGAACTGTTCCATATTATTGGTAAAGTTGTAGATTTTGTCAGTGATGACGACCCTGAGAAATCTAGAAGCACTGATTTGAAACATAATCTAGAGCAGCTGATGATGCCTTACCATTAGTTGTAATGCCAAGTACAACAGACACATTACATAATTATTCAGTACTTTAGTACAACCATCGGCATTAGTGTGAGAACCTCATCCATCCACCTCAGCTAATTATCCACAACCATCCACCTCAGCCAACAATCCACAACCATCCACCTCAGCCAACAATCCACAACCATCCACCTCAGCCAACAATCCACAACCATCCACCTCAGCCAACGATCCACAACCATCCACCTCAGCCAACGATCCACAACCATCCACCTCAGCCAACGATCCACAACCATCCACCTCAGCCAACGATCCACAACCTTCCACCTCAGCCCAGTAGGAATATCCCTCTCCTTTCAAAATCATCATACACCAGCAACCAGAATATAAGGTAAGAATTACAATTTATGGAATTCTTGAAGCTATAAGTATTTTATTGAATATAATACATCACCACATCTATTACAGTTACATTATTATCACTTTTGTGTGTGTGTGTGTGTGTGTTGTGTATTATATATGTATATATATATGTATATATATACAGTGGTACCTCGAGTTACGATGGTCCCCAAAATCGCCCTTTTATGTAAGTTTATTTTTTTAAATGCTTTGTAAGTATATTTTGGGGTGTAAAGGACTAGTCTATTTTACATTAATCCTTATGGGGATAAATTCGTTTGTAATGGCATTGAACAGCATTCTCGAACGAAAAAATATCGTAACTCGAGGTACCACTGTATATGTATATATATATATGTATATATATATATATGTATATATATACTATATGTATATATATATATGTATATATATATGTATATATATATATATATTTTGTATATATATATATATATGTATATATATATACAGTGGACCCTCGGTTAACGAATACCCTGGAAATGGCAATTATGTAAGTATAATTTTGTAAGTTCTTGTGGAAGTGTATTTTTGGGGGGTCTGAAATAGACTAACCTACGTGAAATTTTTCCTTAAGGGAGTAAATTCGTTCGGTAATGGCACTTGAGCAGACTTCAGGAGTGAAGTTTACGAAACTCGGGGTCCACTGTATATGTATATATATATATGTATATATATATATATATATATGTATATATATATATGTATATATATATATATATGTATATATATATATATGTATATATATATATGTATATATATATATGTATATATATATATATATATGTATATATATACAGTGGTACCTCGATTAGATATTTTTCGTTCGAGAATGCTGTTCAAGTGCCAT